>JADRCD010204718.1:0-17081 GCA_019843815.1 Montemys delectorum | reverse complement strand
TCTCTCTCTCTCTCTCTCTCTCTCTCTCTCTCTCTCTCTCTCTCTCTCTCTCCCTCCCCTTCTCTGTGTGTGTGTGTGTATGTGTGTGTGTGTATACCAAAGTATACATGTGGAAGTGAAAAAAAAAACAAGTCTACACAATCTAGAGGTGCACACTGTTGGACTACCTGGAGATGAGAAGGCAGCTTTCAGTAGTTAGGTCTCTCCTTCCATTATGAGAGTCTTAGGAATGTACTGCAGGTCAACATGCTTGGTAGTTACTGATTGTATCCTCCCAACAATATGACTGGCCCAGCCATTTTTGATTTATTTTAAAGAACACAACTAATTAATTTGTAGAATTTATTTTCAGTTCAGTCATTGTTAGAACCTGCTTCTATTTTGAAATTTTCCAGTGATAGTACAACCTTAACATTAGTGGATAATAAATTCATATAATCAATTAATGTCAATGAAATAAGGCTATTTAATCAGATATAAAAATAATTTCTCACCAAATTCTCCCAAAGTACATAAAGTCCTTAATTTCAAATATAAGAATAGTATTCTAGAAAGAATAACCAATTGGAATGCATGATCTGGCCGTTATGAGTACAAGGTAGTTATGTTAATTTGATTCTTTTGGTTCAATCCCATAATAGAGCACAGTCTCTAAAGGTTTATGGCCATTTCCTGAACAACATATAATAACTTAAGAAGAATGTTTTCAAATACATTTTATCTTGCATGCATAAACATGGGCTCGTATTTACAAATGAGAGTCTTTCTCAGGGCTATAGGTGACATTGTGCAGTTCCTGACAATCACTGCACTAATTCACAGTTTTCAGCTCCTCCCGTACAGCTGTGAAGTCAGCAGGGAGTCATTCAATTATATGTGAGTTTTACACATTTGTTGGTTAAATCTGAACATTAAATGCAATATTGTACATGCAGGAGAATTACAGAGATTTGTGTATGTCCCTAGAGGGTGTAAGATCTATATGTCAACAAAAGATCCATAAATGAGTCCATCTGTAAGAGATGTGTGTCTCTTTCCCACTGACGCTTATGTTACACCAGTCCTGAGAACTCTCAAAACAGAAGGCGGTTGCATAATCATGAATAAACTGAAAATGGATTCTGCAGATTAATTTGTCATTTTCTTTAAGAAAGATGAGATTTTCAAGGAAAGTGTAACATTATATATAATAGATTCTACTTCTTAATTTAAAACTATAACAGTGACAGAGCTATAAGATAAGATTGAACATTCTTTAGGTCCTTATGAATTGGCTAAGCAAAACAGAGTAGGCTCATGATTTCGGGGCATGTAAAGTATAGAAAATATCTCTTTGATTGTACAGCATTACTTGTTAGTATATATCTGGCATTGTGTTTAATTTCAGAGAGAGAGAAGATGCTTTAATTGTTCCCCATATCACAGAAAAGTTTTAGGTTACATAAATTTTTATTTTTGTTTTTCATATTATTACTAAAAACACTTTAGATGCTTTCTTGAATATACGAATGTATGTATATGTATATATATATATATGTGTGTGTGTGTGTGTGTGTGTGTGTGTGTGTATACATACATAACTCATATCACTGTCTTCAAGTTTAGATCAATTTTAAATTTGAAGGATGTTTGGCTTGTAATTCTAAAATTCATTATTCAACAGTTTTGAGATATGTTTTCATCTAGTACATGAAGCATTTCTTATGTTAAGGTTTCCCACATTATCTGATAAAAGATTGTGGTCTAGAAGTAAGTTTTTGTCAGCTTTTAGACTTGAGTTTGCAGAAGATAAATAATGAGATTTGGCAGTTTACAAATGGGAAACATTTCCCCTGAATTTCAATGACTGTAAGATTTCTTAGTATATTTGAAAATAATAAATGAGAATAATATTTTTAAAGCGATAACACACACACGTACACACATAGACACACACAGAGACACACACATACACATATTACCATTAATAATAATTCCAGACTCGTTCCAAGCTTTAGGTAATAGTAGAATATTTAATATTAATTAAGTATTCTGTGATCATTTGGTTACCAGACAACGTCGTAAAACAATCTAAAATTTGAATGCTTGTATTCTCCTAACTATGTGCTTTGAAACTAAATCCTTTGTGTGACTACATGTAAATATGGGAAATGTGGCTATGATTAACTATAAGTTGGCTGTATAAGTGAGTGGGATTAGTAACCCTTGGAAGAACTTAGCAATAGGGATGGAATTCTCTAGTCACTAGGGTCTGATTCTCCTCTTTTGCAAGACCTTTGAGACTATCAGAGAAATCCCAGTGTCCAGATCTTTTAGTTCTTTATAAATTACTCAGACCACAGTACTCTCTTACAAGAGCCCAAAATTATTTATACATATGAAAAAAACCAAGATTCATGTAACTAATATTTTGTTGAGACCTGCTATGTATCCTAAAAGATGATCAATTATAAAGGTTCTCAGGCTTATGAGAAGAATATGTGTTCTTAATTGTCTCGGGGTGAGATTATCTCTTGATGTCTCTTAGGTGCATTTGATTTATGGTATCATTTACTTGCAGATAAAGCTCTTAAAAATAATCTCAGGATTTTTTCTCTTGATATTTTCTTCTTGGGTCTTTGTTCATGGTCCATGGTCCATGATCCATGATGCCATCTGCAGGTGTCAGCACAATAAAGTCAAACTGAGAAGATGAGAACAGATTGTTTTGCCATCTTTCTGAGTCTTTGAGTTGTGTGTCAAATCTGGGGATGATCACTTCATCAGTCTACCTGTGAGGTTTACATCATCTCAGAAATGTGATCATCAATGATTTAAAATTACAACATAACTATGATTATGAGCACAACGATGGACAGGATAATGCTTTGGAGCAAGGCCAGACAAGGATGATGGAAGTGAGTTTATGTTTCCTAGAAGTGTCAGAGAAACAACACCCAAAATGACTAACCAACATGGCTGCCAAAACATGATCTGAGCAAGGACAATAACACCAGACATGCTAGTGTGGAAGAGGAACATCCATGAACCCTCAAATCTGGAAAAAGTACTGCTCACTACTGAAAAATGCTAGCTTGAGAGCAGAGAAAGCAGCTTTAAATAGGGAGTATATGTATACTAGAATGTATTTTACTATGTAATGTGTTTCAAAATTACATATATATTATACTTTATATCATACATATGTAACCTCAATGAAACAAAATGAGGCCATGAATTTAAATGAGAACAATGGGATAAATGGGGGGGGGTTAGAGAGGTAAAATTGAGGGGGAAATGATACTTTTATGATCTTGAAAACGTTTTTTTTTTTTTTTTTTTTTTTTTGGTATTTTTGAGACAGGATTTCTCTGTGTAGCCCTGGCTGTCCTGGAACTCACTCTGTAGACTAATCTGGCTTCAAACTCAGAAATCTGCCTGCCTCTGTATTTGAAAAGTATTTTTAAAGAGTATGTTATATTCATAAGCACATTGATAAAAGTCATCTGGTAATCAAACAAACAGATGCTCTTACCTTTAGGGCACTTCATGTTGTTAATTCACCTCTTTTGATTAACAATGTGAAAACCTAGATGAAAAAAAGAATTATCTTTCCTGATCTTTCTCCAGGCCTCATTAGATATGTTTCATGCAAAATTACTCATATTAACTTTAAGCTTCTGTGTATTAAATTATGCAACATATATTACTCTAAGTATTTCAAATAAGTTATTGTAAATATTTAATAACATTCAGTTGGATAGAAAATATTCAAATCCTCCCACATCTTGCATCAACATTAGCATCTCTCCATTTTATTACGAGCCCCCAGTATAGAATAACAGATCCACAAACGTTAGGAAAATATAACCACTGACATAATTTTTCCTCTTTTGCAATTGTGATCTGTTTGTGTTTGTCTTGATTGCATTTCGTCAGGTAAAACAGCAAGGTCAGTATAAAGTTACTAAAAGCTAAAACCCAAACAAGTTAATTTCAGTTATGATGATTCTCTGATCAAGGATGTCTGTTTTATTGCACTTTCAATGGAATCACCCCAAAACTCCTTAGTGGATATATTGAGAGCCACACCTCCATCCATTCTTCACATCACTGAATTTTAATACTTCTCCTGACCCAAACCAGTTTGTCCTCAATTCTTCCTTCTCATTCCATTTTCATTTCTTATATCACACATTACAATATCTCTAGATTAACAACCACATAAAAGAAAGAATGCCTGCCATTTATCCCATTTGCAATGTGCACCTCTGTAATAGATTCTGTTATAGAGCAGGTTCATAAATTAGTAATCTTAAAATCCTATTTTATAGCAATGTGCTTTAAAATGGACTTCTGGTTATAAGTGAATAACTAAAACATCTGTTTTAAGACAGTGTCTTCCAGTGCAGCCAACCTATCCTGGATCTCACAGGAAGTTTTCTGTCAGACTCCCAAAAGCTGGGACTACAGGTACTGAACGGTATTCCAGGTACCAGTAAAATTTAATATAGAGATTTTTTCCATGCCAAAAATTACAAAACAAGCATTGAATACTATGCTACCAGTTTTGGTTATCATGATAAAAATAAAAGAATATTAAAAGAATTGTATTATTGTTGAAAGCTTTTCCATTTGAACTCTAGTGAATTACCTAAAACAGTATAAAAATTTTACGATAGAAGTAGCAGGATGAATATTTGAGAAGCATTTTCCATGCCAGCTTAAATTCTTGATGTTGTGGGTTTAAGAATTTGAATTTGACAAAAGGCTGTCTATGTATTTCACTAGGTATTTAATTACTGTTTATCTTTAAGAGTAGATAAACCTCATGTTCTTGTTTGACCCATCAATGGGAATTTCCTTTTCATAGATCTGACAAGTTAAGAATGAAGACAAGCTGCCACAGCTCATTTTGCTTTGATCTAGAATCATTTGTTTCCGGATACATCAATCGTATGAAGAATATATATTGCTATTAATTCAAGTATATTAACACCTTGCATGGAGTCTTTAAAGAAACTTCCCTTAAGGGTTATGTTCATTAAAGAAGAAGAAATGCAACGAGGAAGAGATGGGAGAAGAAGCAGGAAAAAGATGAATGGGGACAGTAAAAGAAATCCTGCATCCTGAGCTTTTGGTAATGCAAAAGTAGTCATGAAGTTTTATTTCAGTCTCTCCATCTATGCTATTCATGGAATATGTGAGCCTTAAAACACATTCTAGAAGGCTTTTCTATCTTTCCCTAGACACTGAATTAAGGACCAGCACAATTTCACATTGCATAAAACTGCCAACCAGGGCTCCCGATTCTTCCTTTAATGTTCCCTTTCAGTGTTTCAAATTTCCTGCTCATTCCATCTCTCCAGACACCTTCACTCTCCTTATTATTGATTCACACTTTATATTCAAAGTAGGGATTTCTTTCCCATTTTCTAACAAAAATGTGTTTTTCTCAATAACCGTAAGCTTTATACTGAGATGGAGCCTTGGAGTAAAATTATTCTAATTAGTTTCTTAAAGCCACAGGAAATTGAAGAAAAAGATGGAAGATTTAAACCTCTCTCATCCACACAATATATTCTTGTTTCTTTCTTTCTTTTTTTCTTTTTGATCAAAGAATAGCAAGATTGGGAATTCTTTTCCTTTTGCCTAAGAAATTATCATACAATCAAGGATCATGCAGAAAATAGAGTCATAACACAAAATTATATTTTCACTCCATGAAACACATAAAACATACAGTAAAAAATAGAGATAGTGTGCAGTAACAGCACAGAATGTGCCTTATCCATTATAACAATCAGTCACCACAGCAGCAATTAGGATACATAAAGTGAGATTGCCTGCATTTTTCTCACTAGGAGAGCTGTAGTGTATATTCCCACATGCTTCACAGGGCTTGGTGATTGAATCTTTGTTGTACTTCAGTACAATGCTCTCTGCAACATGAATCTGCTCTCCTTACTATAAAGTGTACTTCTAGAGGTCAAAGAACGACTCTATCCTATGGCAACATCATTCTCATTTTCCTGAATTGCTGACACTCTGATAATTTAGATTTTGTCAATTAATCTTATAAATACTTCTGTGAACAAACAACCAAAAAATTTTTGGCCATGCTTTGTAAGGACTGGCTGCTGGATTTAGTCCTATTAACAAAATATTAAAACATTTATTTCTCAAATTTGGACAGATCGATGCAGTATCACATGTCTATGATCTACTCAATATGCACACCAAGATATGAGTATTGCTACTCATAATCTTAGAAAAGCCTGGACTATAAAATGATACCCAGTACTAATACCTGGTTGTATGATATCGCCAGAGACAGAAATAACAAACAAAAGATATGTAAATGAGTTATATTTAATCTATCACATTTTAGGATCCTGGTATGAACTTATTTGGGTAATGTGGCTTTACAACCCAGACATGAATAAGTTGATTCTCAAGCAGTATAAATCAAAATGGTTAGTCAAGTCCTTAAAATAATTCTTATTATATCTAATAGTGAATAGAAGCAATGTTTTAAGAATAAATTCACACAAAAAAGAACATAATGGTTAACTAGCATTAGTTCAAAGAAAGAAATTAGAATCTCCAGCTCTAAACAGCAGCAGACTGAAACACATATAGACACCCACAGCTAAGCAGTGGATGGAGGTCAGGGACTCTTATGGAAGAGTTGAAGGCCCTGAAGGAGATGGTAACCCTTCAGGAAGATGAAGGAAGTGAACTGATCTGTACCCCTGGGAGCTCTCAGAGACCAAGCTACCAATCAAAGAATAAACATATGTGCTCCCAACATACTTGTAGCAGACTTGCAGCTCAGTTTCCAAGGGGGTATCTCAACAACTGAAGTAGAGGCTCTCTCTAAAGCAATGCCCTTACTGTGGTGTCTGTTATAAGACTGCCTTGTTTAATTAGGCAGAGGTTTGATGCACCACGGTGGGCAGATATAGGGCAGGGAACGCACCCTCTCAGATGAGAAGGGGAGGGTGGATGGGAGAAGGTGTCTGGGGGGCGGGTACTGGAAGAGAGCAGCATTTGGGATACACTTAATTAAATACATACATACATACATACATACATACATACATACATACATACATACATAGGACTTTACACTGCAAACCTTCCATATGCCAAAGATACCATCATTTGAGCAAACTAAAGTTCAGGGTACAGATTAGGACAAGATCCTTACCAGTTACACATTTGATGGTTACCATCTGAAATATATAATGAAATCCAAAAAGCTGGATACCAAGAAAACAAATAACCCAAATTTTAAAAATGAGGTACAGTACTAAACTGAATGTTCCCAAAAGAAGAAACACACATGTCTGAGAGTTACTTTAAAAATATTACTCTTCACTAGAGAAACGCAAATCAAAACTACTTTATGATTTCAACTTATACTAGTTAGAATGGCCAAGTTCAATAAAACAAATGACAATTAATATTGAAGAAGATATAAATACAGGTGGCTGAATTTAAAGCCCAATGCCAGATGCAGGATACCTTCCTTTAAGTTTTTGGTCAGTGGTGTCCTGGATTGCCCCAAACAATACAGGCTATTTTCATTGCTCTTAGTTGTCCAACTGAATTTGACAATAAGACCCCCACACACATTGGTCACAGGACACAGAGAAAATCAAACTGGTATTTATCAAGAAGCTACCCTGCTGGCTAGCTTTCATAGTATAAGGATGTATTACTCATAATCCCTGAACACTGTGAACTCCATTAGTGATTGCTTGGTGACAAGACATGCCCCTGAGTACAGCAGTGGTGACATGAATGCTGTGGGCATAACCAACTGCTCTGTGATAGCATTCAATGCCAGTTACATAGGAGGAACACACAAGAGCTACTATACATCTTGCTTGAGAGCTCATAGGTTGCAGGAGTGAACCTACTGCTATTATTCCATCAAATGGTGTAGTGGCTATTCCTGGTTGTCAACTTGACTATATCTGAAATGAACTACAATCCAGAATTAGAAGGCTCACCTGTGGCCCTAATCTGGAGGCTGAGAGATACAAGTTTCCAACCTGAATCTTGGCATGAAGATCTTGAGGCATAGTGGCTACGAATCCCAGAGGATTAATATAGGAAGATCTGAGTTCAAGACCATCTGGGATTAAAGGTGTGGTGGCATAGTGGCTATGAATCCCAGAAAATTAAGATTGGAAGATCTATGAGTTCAAGCAAGATCGCCTGGGATTAAAGATGTGGCACACACCTTTAATCTGGGCCACACCTTTTGCTGGAGACCTATATAAGGACATTGGAAGAAGGAAGGCTCTTCTGTTTCGCCTGCTTGCCTTGTGGGACTAAGCAACTGCTGGATCCTTGGATTTCCATTCACAGCTGCTGCCGACCATTGTTGGGAGTTGATTGTTGGGAGTTGGACTACAGATTGTAAGTCATCAATAAATTCCTTTACTATATAAAAAAAAAGAAGATATGGGAAAACTGGAACAATTATCTGTTGCCACTACTGAAACTTACTCTGACAAGGATAAGTTACATCTAATTGAGTTGTTGGCCAAAAGAACTCTTAGAAATTTCCAAGTTCATATCAGGTGCTCTCCCAACCACATGGAAAGGGCTAATTGTAGAAGACAACACTGACATATCTCATCCAATACCAAGAAGTTAAACATGTGGCCAAATAGAGCCTTCACCTACTGTCTAGTCTTTATGGTACTGGGAAGACTGTGCATTCTGACAGACAAGAAAAGTAAACACTAACCCAACTATCAATCATGTAATCTACAGTGGTGAACTGCCTGTAGTTCATACTACCTAGTTATACTGCCTGTGGTATAATGGCACAAATGTTGTGGAAGTTAGCAACCTCCCTCAACTCTAATATAAAGCCCACTCCATTAGATGGAACCCATACTTGACAATACTTCTATGGCTAAGAACTTGATATGAGATTGTTCAGGGACACAGGAGAAGTCTAAATACTATTACAAATACTGTTCTTCTGCTAAGAGAAAACAATAAATCAATAAAATGGATCCTAATGACATTCAACTTGAAACATAGATCCATGTCTCAGTCAGCCATCAACAGAGTAGCTTTCCACTTCAGTAGATGGAAACAAATGGGACAATGTGCAGACAAGAATAGACTCAACTGGTAATCTTCATCAGACTCTTTCTACCTCAGGGTTGATAGAATGTTAAAAAAAAAAAAAAGAGGACTGGGTAAGATTATGAATCATAGGGGGTGAGATATGAATAGGAAACACTGTCTTCCAGACACAACAAGGCTGATTCAACACATGTAAGCTCACAGGGCTATGGGAGCAGGCATAGGGAATCCACAGATTCATGCCAGAAATTGTCAAAGCATTGAGATGGGGGAGTGGGTAGGAGCTTCCATCTGCAACCAAGAATCCAACTCCAACTGAAAGCTGCTCACATAGGACAAATCAGTTTTCTCCAATTGAGTCTCATTGGATATATAAATCACACTTAAGAAAGGCCTCGTGACCAGTAGTAGATAGTCAACACAAAATTAATTCCACAGTTTTTGTAGATTCTGTTCCTCATATTGTTTGGTTTTGTTCTGACATTTTTTAATTAACCTGTCTTTTAGTTGTACATCATAGTTGTTGCTTTATGTAGTGTGTGTGTGTGTATGTGTGTGTGTGTGTGTGTGTGTGTGTGTGCTTGTGTGAATATGATTCTTGTGCATTTTTGAGCTTTTTGTTGCTGTTATTTGTATTTTGGTTTGTTTGATTTTTTTATTTCCCTCTTTTATATGTAGAGAGAATAAAAATATTGAAGGAGATGGATATCCAATTGGGAAGAGTCTGGGAGGAGAGGCAAACTGGACAGGGGAAACATATCAGAATATATTGCATGAATTTTAAAATAAAAAAATTTATTAGATATTTCCTTTATTTACATGTCATATGATATCTCCTTTCCCAGTTTTTCCTCCAAAAAAAATAAAAAATAAAATAAAATAAAAAACAAAACGAAAAAGAAAAACCCTCTGTTCCCTCCCTCCTCCCCCTGATCACCCACCCACTCTCTCCCGCTTCCTGGCCCTGGCATTCCCCTACATTGGGGCATAGAATCTTCACAGGACCAAGGGGCTCCCCTCCCATTGATGACTGACCAGACCATTCTTTGCTACATATGCTGCTGGAGCCATTAGTCCCACCATATGTACTCTTTGGTTGGTGGTTTAGTCCCTGGGAGCTTTAAGGGTACTAATTAGTTCATATTGTTGTTCATCCTAAGGGACTGCAAGCCCTTCAGCTCCTTGGGTCCTTTATCTAGCTTCTTCACTGAGGACCCTGTACTGAGGCTGTGAGTCTCTACTTCTGTATTAGTTAGGTACTATCAGAGCCTCTCAGGAGACAGCTATATTAGGCTCCGTCAGCCAGCACTTGCTAGCATCCACAATAGTGTCTGGGTTTGATGATTGAATATGGGAAGGATTCCCAGGTGGAGCAGTCTCTGGATTGTCCTTCCTTCAATCTCTGCTCCATAGTTTGTCTCTGCAACTCCTTCCATGGGTATTTTTCTCCACTTTTTAAGAAGGAACAAGTATCCACACTTTGGTCTTCCTTCTTCTTGAGTTTCTTGTGGTTTGTGGATTGTACTTTGTGTATTCTGATCTTCTGGGCTAATATCCACTTATCAGAGAGTGCATACCATGTGTGTTCTTTTGTGATTGGGTTACCTCACTCAGGATGATATTCTCCTTATCCATCCATTTGTCTAAGAATTTTGTAAATTCTTTGTTCTTAATAGCTGAGTAGTACTCCATTGTGTAGGTGTACCACATTTTCTGTATCCATTCCTCTGTTAAGGGACATTTGGGTTCTTTATGAAGAAGAAAAAATAAAATATCAAAGGACAATATAATTTCTTGATTTTGTACTATTTACTCATGTAATTTTACTCTCTGAAACCTTTCCCAAGATTCCTACCTGCAGGTTATGGAGACTGAAGTAGCCAACTGCTGAAAACAGTTAGGACTTCCAGTGGAAGGAGGGAGGCATCAACCCATCCACAGAGTCTTTAACCCAAAATGCATAAGCTAATCAATGGCTACCCCAACTTAAGACACATTTCATGTAAAATAATCAACCCTTGACACTATTAATGATGCTCTGCTATGATTGCAAATAGGAGTCTAGCATAACTTTCTCCTGAAAGGCTCTATTCATCAGCTGCTGGTAACAGATGCAGAAACCCACACCCAAAAATCACGTGGAGTTTGGGAAGTCTTGTGAATGAGTTGGGGGATAAAACTGAACAAACTGGAGGAATCAGGGACACCACAGGAAGACATACACAGTCAAGTAACCTGGACTTGTGGGGAGCAGCTTAGACGGGGACAACTCAGGGGCTTGACCTAGGCCCCCTGAATATTTGTAGATTTGCACCTTGGTCTTCATGTGGGTCCTCTAACAATTGGAGTAGGGACTATCTCTGATTCTGTTTCCCTAACAGGACTGCATGGTTGGACCTTACTGGGAGAAGATGAGCTTAGTCCTCCTGTGATTTGATGTCCTAGGGTGAGGTAGCACCTAAAGGGGGCTTGCCTTCTTTAAGAATAAATGGAGGGATAGGGGGAAGGATTTTTAAGGGTGGGACTGGAAGAAGAAAGGATAGGCTGCAATTAGGATGCAAAGTGAATAAATAAATTAATTAATGAAGAAAAATTATATGTTTATTGCAATCAAAATTAATTAAATTATAATATCTTAAATTATCTAGAAGACAAAGTGAACATTCTATATAATGAGAATCAAGGCTCAATTGTGTAAAGCAATTTCTATCAATATCAATATGAACATTTGGGGTACATTTGTAACAAGTTAAGAATAAAAGAACACAGTGGGTTTTTGTTTCGTTTTGTTCTTTGCTTTTTGTTTTTAAACAGAAGAAGATGGATAGGAAGGATCATTAGAGCCAGAGAGGGCAAGAGCACTAGGGGAATGTGGTCCATTAAGCAGGGCTCATAGGTGCTCAGAGAGACTGAAGAAGCAATCACAGAACCTCCATGGATATCTGCTAGGTTTATTGCTTTGGATGTTTAGCTTTGGATTTCTATGGAACTCCTAACAGTAGAAGTGTTTGTGTTGCTGACTCATTGACTCTTTTGCCTGCTCTTGGGACATCTTCTCACCTGTTGGGTTCCTTTTCTAAGCCTTGATGTGCAAGTTTATGTCTGTTCTTATTGTATCTTATTACTGCAATGTTAAGTTGATATCTCCATGAGGCCTGCTCATTTCTGAAAGAAAACAAGGGAGAGGGGAGTTGAATGGGAGACTAGAAGTAGAGGAAGAGGCGTGTATATGTATGAGAGAAGAAGAAATAAGAAGTAAAATAATGAAAAATAATGTCTTATCAAATATGCCATGTAAACTTTAAGATAATATGTCTACTGTAACTGATTATTGATTATTACTTTTGGTGTATTATCAATTCACTTAAGACTTTGTGCATATTAGGCAAGTGTTCTGCTATCAATATATGTCAATATCTCTGAAACAATTTAGGGATACTGTCCAGAAAGAAATTGTCATCTTAAAATCAAACTATGAAAGCATGATTAATGAATGAGAAAACAAAAACACTATTTTTACAGGAGTAAAAACAATATTGTTCATTATGGTTTCCATAATATAGATAGTAATTTCTCACAAAGAGCAGAATTTATTGCCATTGAGAAACAGAGGTGATCAAAAGCCAAACCCAACAATAAGCCTGCATCACAAAGTTGCTTGTATTAACAATCTGTAGTTTTAGAAGATGAACTGGTTTAGGAATAAGCCCACAACTAAAACTCTGAAATTTGAAGTCTAAGATATGAGTTATAAAAGAAATGGAATAGAAATAAAAATAAATGGCCAGGGCAGGCAGAAAATTCAAATCTCTTGAATCTAAATGAAAATTTAGTAGTACTTATTTACCATGAACATTGGCCCAACAAAGTATATAAAGTGAAAACTAACAACTTCTGGGATTAAGATTTAAATTTTATATTCATCCAATATTAGATGGACATTCTTGCCTTTTCACATGAAATGTTGTCAAAGGAGAGGTATATTTTGATATATTTTGATTTAGTCTCTCCTAATGACTCACATTTTGGAAGCTCTCTCTGTTTAAGACTTCCAGAAAAGGGTGCTTGACAAATTATACATCAAGTAAGTATCTCATTAGCTCCTGGCAAATGTCAAACTCATTTACACATTCAGAGAGCTAATGATGTGTTTCTAGATATTTTCTTATAAATTCCTGTTTTCTACCTAATTTTAGAACACCTGAAGAGTTATGCTTTTATTCTCTGAATTCTAAAAATTCAACTTTTTAAATAATTTCAGTAATCCTCAACTTGGGAAATCTGTGGGAACTATTATATTAAATTGTATTCTACACTTTTGGAATGAATAAAATAATATGCAATATAATATTCTATCTATAATATATGATAAAATACAATGCTTTTTTATTTTATCACAGTTGAATATATATAAATGGCATATGAATACGTACACCTACCTTTTAGATATAGGGTTTGTATCATCTCAAGCATTTAAGAAGACATGTAAAAAATGGCAAAGGAATTATTTCTTTACAATCTATATTTTATAATCTCCAATTACATAAAAATGAGCAATTTCCCTTCATTATGACTCTATCAAAACAAATATGGAATGACTCTATATTTTACAGAGGAAACTGATTACAAGTGAATGAAAAAAATGTTTTTATTTCAAATAGATGAATAGAGAAAAACAGTTATAGGTGAATAGAAAAATAGATGAAAAATGACAATGTTACTTAGTTTATCTAGTACACAGTGAAGAATTTAAAGATCTAATGAATTTTAGCAAGGTAGTTTAACTTTGAGTGTTTTTATTATTTCAGAAATATTTTCATTTCTTTTTCAGTTTTCTACATAGTAATGCAGAAAAAGTCCTCCTAAAAATACCAGAGGTGGAGGGTTTTTTTAAACAAATTAATCTTTTATTTCTGTCATATTTTACTTGTCAGTCTAAAAGCTTGTTCTTTGAGAAGATAAGATCCATGGCATACTTAACTAATACAGGCATGACCCAAAATAAAAGAAAAAGAGATGACATTATGGGGAAACATTACAGTAGACATCAATGAAATTCACAATATTTTCATTAAATGCTGTTAAAAATTCTTATTCCACTTAGAAAGGACCAAATTAAAGGGAGATGTATCTGAATCACCAAAGTTAAATGAAAAAGTTGTCGATAACTAAAACAGAAAAATAAATATCAGCAAATGAAAAAATATTAAAAAGCATTCAAACAGAAGAAAAGGAAAAGAAACAAACAATCAAAATTCCAAGGCCAAGATGTACTTATACTAGCCATCTTCAGAGCTTTCAAACTGCAAGCAGTACTTCTTGAATTATGGTTTTTAAAAAATCAGAAATATCTAAGCTCCTTCACAAACCTACTCAAGTGACAAAGTCAAGTAAAGACCCAACAAAAATATATAAATTATAAGGCAATATCCTTCATGAGCAAACACAGAAAAAAGGCTCAACGAAGTACTTGCAAACAGAATACAAGAAATATCAAAACAGTAATATGTCTCAAAGAGTGGTGTTTATCCCAGAGATGTGGGAATGCTATAACATGTATAAATGAAATATATAAATGGACTTAAAGGCAAAAATCATGAGACCATCTCAACAAATGAATGAATGGTTGGTCTTTTACAAAAGCCAATATGCCTTCATGATAAATGTTCTAGAGAGAATGAGGCTCAAGGGAACCTCAACATAATAAAGGCTATATTTTACAAACACACAGACAAAGTCAACCTAAATAGAGAGATATTCAAAGAAATGCCATTAAAGTCAAGAATGAGAAAAGGCTCTTGATCAGAACAATAAGACAAAAGAAGAAAATTTAAGGAATAAAATAGGAACTCAATAAGTTTAATTATCCTTATTTTGGGATAATAACACTACGCCTGAGACTTGAATAATAATTGCACCAGAAAACTTCTATAAGTGATCAATCCTTTCTACAAAAGAGCAGGGTACAAAAAAATAATGAACTTATAATAATCAGTGTTATTCTATATAACAATAACAAGCATAGTAACAAAAATATCATGGAAATACTTCCATTCACACTATCCTAGAAATAAATCTAGGAATAAACCTAACTAACGACATGAAAGATCGGTACAATGCAATTATTTAATTTCTGAAGGATACTAAATGATAAAAAGAGTTTTGCTCCCCACAGATTGGTAGAATTGATATTATGGATATGAACATCCTACCTAAAGGAGTATAGAGATCTATTGAATTTCCAATCAATATATCCACTTTTATTTATTTTGTGAGAGAATACTATAATACAAAAATGTATGTGAGTCCTCTTAGCTGTTATGAATACCTACTTCTCCTATTTGCATTCCTTTCTTAACAAATTCAGAAAGTTTAAACTGTATTCACTTCTCTACTAAGAACAACTCTCCCATGACCCATGGTTGGTAGTCAGTCATGGCAAGAATGAGCTGGAAATCTCAGGAAGATGGTAAGAACAATGGAAATCTGAAAATCCTGAGAAGCTATGAGATTCTATTGAGAAGGTCCTTGTGGTGCCCACAGCATGACTTATAAGTGATTATTTGGCTCCAATGCATTTCCTTGACACTTGAACATGCAGTCATCTTCCTGTTTTCATTCCATTTTGGGTTCAAAATATTTTTTTAAGAATTATATTATTGTTCAACAATCTCATACATTGCTTTTGTTTATTTTTGAGATTATATTTAATGACCTCTTTTATCCTTTCCATATCCACACTACAAGCTCTCCCTGCTGTCCTTCAAATTCGTGGCCTTTTTACTTTTCAATATCTACCTTGAAATCAGTTTTTTAAAAAGCCATTTTAATAGTTCCTGAAGAAATGTATGCAAATAGTTCTCATCATACTCTTTGAAATTTCCACAACTTATTTCAAATTAATGCTATTCCAATATCTTTCCCACAGATTTGTGACCATTTTATTGTAAACCCATCAGCACCATTTTGCACTGCCCGCCGGGCCCAAAATTTCTTGGATATGTGTTCTTTGAGTCAAATTTAGTCATATCACTAGGCCTTACACTCTTTGAAAAAAAAAATGACTCTCTCTCTTGGCATCTGACAGACATCATGCTCATCACTGGCATTTAGTCTATCAGGGATGGTACAGGGATGCTCCTGTTTATGCTTTTAAAAATCAATGTGATTCTATAGATGAATCTAATTGATGTGTCCAGAATGCATTGCTTCCTTGTAGTCACTTACTGCTTTGGCTCTTAAACTCCTCTACTTCTTCTCAGCAGAAGTACCTGAGCCTGAGGAGGTGGCAGTTTGATATACATTTCCATCTGTGGTTCATAAATCTATATTCTCTTATTCTTCACACTTTGGATAGTTGTGGATATCTGTGCTAATCACTATGTATTGCACAAAGCATGTTCTGTGATTCAGGTAGAAATGTGTATTAATGAATGGCTATAGTGTTAAATCATTCAGACTCATCTTAATCCTATGTCCACTTGGCAAAAGGCAGTGCTTCCTTTCCACTGGAGTTTGCTATCTTATTACTTATGTAGGTATGTATCTTTTCGAGCTGTTGGTGAAAAGGTTGAGGAAGAGAATGGTTTGGCAACACAACCTGTCCAAGAAAGCAATACTGTACATGTGGAAAAAGGTAATTTGCTGAAACAGAGCCAAAGCATGATAATCAAATAAAAAGGAAAATAGAATACTTTCAGAATAAAAAATAGGATATAATTCAGTCATCTCATACTCATTATGAGAACATATAGGAATATACAGTAACATGTTTAATTTAAAATGAACAAATGTATGGTTAGACACAGATTCCCATCTGTAAGACACCATCATTGATGTCCATGTTATTATCTTCTGGAAAGTTCTCCAGAGTATTCTTTAGCTTCTGAGGCCATATCTAAAGTAGTTATCAAATTTCTTTTGCACTCCTTCATAAAGCTCGCTCTCTCTCTCTCTCTCTCTCTCTCTCTCTCTCTCTCTCTCTC
>JADRCD010204717.1:567-37665 GCA_019843815.1 Montemys delectorum | reverse complement strand
TTTTTTTTTTTTTTAAGATTTATTTATTATTATACATAAGTACACTGTAGCTGTCTTCAGACACACCAGAAGTGGGTGTCAGATCTCATTACGGGTGGTTGTGAGCCACTGTGTGGTGGCTAGGATTTGAACTCAGGACCTTTGGAAGAGCAGTCAGTGCTCTTAACTGCTGAGGCATCTCACCAGCCCCAGTCAGTACTCTTAATCACTGAGCCATCTCTCCAGCCCATAAATAAATCTTAAAATTAATTAATTAATTGATAAGGAGGGTGGACATGGTAGCATGGTGGGGAGCAGAGACAGGAAGATTTCTATGAGTTGTAGGTCATGTGATCTTCAGGGAGAATTCTAGGTCAGTGAGAACCATAGTAGACCTTGTTTCCTCTCAAAAACAAAACAAAAAAAGCAGGATGAATTTTTGATAGCAGACTAGCTAATGATAATTATAGTTAATCTGTAATTATCAGTGAAGATATTTACAAAAGATGGGCACAAAAGAGGTGCACAGAATTGTATTACAAATCAAATCAGAAAAGGAAAAATACAGTAAGTCAGCCAACAGATTATATATGAAGTCAGTTTCGAGTTGGTTTTAAATAATTTATCTATTTCATGCATGTGAATGAGTACACTGTCACTATCTTCAGACACACCAGAAGAGGGCATCGGATCCCATTACAGATGGCTGTGAGCCACCATGTGGTTGCTGGGAATTGAACTCAGGAACTCTGGAAGAGCAGTCAGTGCTCTTAACCACTGAGCCATCTCTCCAGCCCCCTTGAGTTAGTTTTAGAAAGCAATGATTTTACTATTTTATCAGTTACTAAAATGTTTGCCAGCACTGTGGCAATAGCCTAGATTGGGAATTGGCCTCACTGTCTACCAATAGATAAATGTACACTGTGTTGGCTAGTTTTATGTCAGCTTGACACAAAGTCATCTGAAAGGAGGGAACCTCAATTAGAAAATGCCTCCGTAAGATCAGGCAGTAGGCAAGCCTGTAGTACATTTTCTTAATCAATGATTGATGTGGGAGGCCCTAGCCCAGTGGGGGTGGTGCCAACCCTGGGCTGGTACTCCTGGGCTCTATAAGAAAGCAGACTGAGCAAAGCAACAGGGAGAAAGCCAGTAAGCAGCTTTCCACCACTGCCTCTGTTTCAGCTCCTGCCTCCAGGATCCTGCCTTGTTTGAGTTCACGTCCTGACTTCTTTCAGTGATGAAGAAGCATATGCCTAATAAGCCCTTGCCTCCGCAAGTTGCTTTGGTCATGGTGTTTCATCACAGCCACAGTAACACTACAGAGGATATACACAAGGGAACACTGTAAAAATGAAGTCCTGTGGCTGGCAGGAAGATTAATACAACTGGATAGCATCATGTTAAGTAAGCCATCACAGAACAGTGACACACAGAAGCTGTATGCCTGCAGGCCAGAAGAGGGCACCCAGACCTCATTCCAGATGGCTGTGAGCCACCATGTGGTTGCTGGGTATTGAACTCAGAACCTCTGGAAGAGCAGACAGTGTACTTAGCCTGTGAGCTATCTCTCCAGCCCTGCTCCCCAACCCCTCACATAGTAAGCCAGACACAGAACAGGAGCATTGTGTGTACTTTCTTATGTGATAAATTTAAAAGTGGGGGCAGTGGTACTGGAGAGATGGCTCATCAGTTAAGGTGTGTACTAATCTTTCAGAGGACACAAGTTTGATTCCCAGTAGTCAATGTGGCTTTCAGCTACTTGTAACTTCAGCTACGTGGGATCCAATAGCCACTGAAGGCACCTTCGCTCAAGGGTACATACCCCCACACAAACACATGCGTAAAATAATTAGTGCTTCTTTGTTTTGTAAGGATGAAAGAATATACTTGGTGGACAGTGTACATATATATATACATATATATGGAGATATCATAGCAAATCCCATAAATTCATATAATATGTATAATAAGAATTAAAATATAATATAAATTGAAAATTCATGTTTTGTAGTAGTTAAGACTTCCAAATAGAGCTGTGAATCTTTCCTGAAGTGTATATTTACATTTGTAATTTAAAAAATAATTCACTGTGTATAAGTATCTATGATGATACATGCCATGGCATATATGTAGAGGTCAGAGAACAGTTTCAGGAGGAATCAGTTCTCTCCCTCTACCATGCAAGGATCAAACTCAAGTTTTCAGGCTTGCTCTTATCTGCTGAGCCGTCTTATTGGCCCTCACCTTTCTGTCCATTTTAATTCTTGTTACTATGACAAAATAAATAACTGGTAGTTAAAAGAAAAAAGGTAGGGCTAGAAAGATGGCTCACTGATTAAGAGTACTGATTGCTCTGCCAGAGGACCTAGGTTCAATCCCCAGCACCCACATAATGACTCACAACTGTCTGTAACTCCAGTTCCATGGGACCAGATACCTTCTCACAGACATAGATGCATGCAAAATACCAATGCACGTAAAATAAAAATAAATTATTTTTTTAAAAGGAGAAAAGAAATGAGTTTATCACTTAGCACTGTTATTTTGGTCCATGCTGGTATAACATATCACGGAGGGAGTCTAACATTTCATGGAGCTGAGAAAGAACAAGAGAGACTGGGGCTCTAATATCCCCTTCAAGGGCAAACTCACACTGACACAGCTAACTTCCACTAGGCCCTACCTACTACCGCCTAACAGTGTCATAGGCTGGGAACTAAGCGTTCAATACTTATGAAAATATTTATGTATATCTTTGGGGAATATTTAGCATTCAAACTTCGAAGGCCTTAGGTTGTATGTGGTCCTTCCGACATTTGAACTGGAGAGAAAGAAAGGGACCACAGCATTGGCATTGACTAAAAGAGGCCCAGGCCCTGAAATGTCTGGAAAAGCACTTGCTGAGAAAGCTCGATGGCCTGAGTTCATATTCTTAGAGGCTCAGTTGCACACAAATCCTGGTTTCAGGGGCCCGTATCTATAATCCCAGAATTCCTCTGTAAAATGGGAGGTGGGAGATAAGGCAGGAGAATGGCCCAAAACTCAAAATCCAGCTCCCCACAGAATACACATCAAAGCAGCAGAAGCAAGGCCACTCCAGCCCCAAACAAGATAGAAGGAACAAACTAACTCATGCAGATGGTCCTATCGTCCATATGCTGGCTGTGACAGGTGTGTACACATACACACCCTCAAGCTTCTGTGCCTTGTGTATATACCTATCCTCTTCTGGAAAATTAGTCACCGAACCCACTTCGCTAAGTATGTTTCAAAGATACTGACATTTCCCTTTTTTTATTTTATGGGGGTAAAGTAGGTTTGTTTGTTTGGAAATTTTGTTATGGTTTAGGAGGCTGTTTTTTAAGATTTTATTTTTATGTGTATGAGTGCCAGAAGACAGGTTGGCACTCCAACTGGAGTTACAGATGGCTGTAAGCCACCATGCGGGCGGTAGGAACTGAACCTGAACCTGGATCCTCTACAAAAGCAGCAAGCAAGTGCTCAAAACAACCGAGCCACTTCTCTGGCCCGATTTTGGTCTTTCTGGGAGTTTCATTTGTTTGGAGCTGTTGTAGAACCCAATGTGTAGCTGAGGATGACCTTGAGTTCTTGATCCTCCTGCCTCCACCTCCCAAGTGTCGGGATGGCGTGTGTGTACCACCTCAACGGCAGATATGCTTACAGATTCCATTGATGTTCGGGTGTTTTGTTTTAATAAGATGTCTATTTCTTGAAATTTTTTTTTCATTTTTTTATAGATTCTTTTCCAGATGAGCTAAATTTGGAAAGCAAAAAATACAAGGAACAAAAAGTGCCTTTGCATGTTTGTAAATGCCTATATTTTGTTCCTAATAGCATACATTTAGAACCTTAGGGAACACAGAAGGTGAAGGGAAGAGAATCAGGAATTTGGGGATAAAGAGATGTCTTAGCGGGTAAGAACACTGACTGCTGCTCTTCCAGAGGTCCTGAGTTCAATTCCCAGCAACCACATGGTGGCTCACAACCACCTATAATGGGATTTGATGCCCTCTTCTGGATATGTCTGAAGACAGTGTACTCACATACATAAATAAATCTTTTTTAAAAGGGGGTATGGGAAGAAGCAGGAATGTAAGGCTACTGAAGAAACTTAAAGTCTGGGCTGAGCTACACGATCTTACCTAAAAAAAAAAAAAGCAATAAAAAAAATCAAAAGGATGAAGAGGGTGATGAATGCCATCAAAATATGTCGTATGCATGTATGAAATTCTAAATTTAAAATATTTTCAAAGAACATCACACACAAATAGTTTAGGAATGAAATGAGTACCCATTTCTCCTCCGTTTTCCTCCCTCCCTCCCTCCTCCTCTCCCATAACAGAGTATTTTCCAGACATTGAGGCTTTAATTATCCAATGTGCTCCTGAAAAGCCTGGTAATTGACTGAGTCCTTAGCAATCTCATACATTTTCTTCCATTTTTTCGACTTTACAGTTAGCTCTTTTGGACTGAGCTCAAGTGTTGGAATTTTGTTGTTGTTTTTGTTTTTGTTTTTTTAACAGGGTGTCTCTGTATAGCTCTGGCTGTCCTGGAACTCACTTTGTAGAACAGGCTGGCCTCAAACTCAAAAATCTGCCTGCCTCTGCCAAGTGCTAGGATTAAAGGTGTGCACCACCACCAACCAGCTGTTATTTTATTGGATATTTTATTTATTTACAATTCAAATGTTATCCCCTTTCCCAGTTTCCCCTCTGGAAATCCCCTATCCCATCCCCTCTTCTATGAGTGTGCTCTCCTACCTACCCACTCCTGCCTCCCCACCCTGGCATTCCCCTTCAGTTGGGCATCAAGCTTTCATAGGACAAGGGCCTCTCCTCTCATTGATGCTTGCCTGACAAGGCCATCCTCTGCTACATATGTGGCTGGAGCCATGGGTTACTCCATGTGTACTCTTTGGTTGGTGGTTTAGTCCCTGGGAGCTCTGGGGGATCTGGTTGGTGTATATTGTTCTTCCTGAGGTTACAAATCCCTTCAGCTCCTTCAGTCCTTTCTCTGTCCCCATTGGGGACACCATGCTCAGTCCATGTTTGGCTGTGAGCACCTACCTCTGTATTTAAGTGTTGCTTTTTGAACCTGCCATAATTTTGCACATTCCCATTTTTCTGCTGTCATTTTCTGAAGTTTGTTTAAAAAAATAAAGTTGGATCTCGTTTCTTGGATATCCCAATTCTTTTAAGTTTTCTCATATTTGTTTGGTTGGTTGGGTTTTGTTTTGAGGGATTGGTTGGTTGGTTGGTTGGTTGCTTGTGTTTGCTTTTTTTGAGGGGTGGGTTCAAGACAGAATTTCTCTGTGTAACTCTGATCATCCTGAAACTTGTACTGTAGATCAGGCTGTCCGTGAACTCAGATTCACCCTCCTTTGACTCCTGAGTGCTGGGAAATAAAGGTGTGCACCTCCACTGCACAGCCTATTTTTTTTTTTTTTAATATTTGAAAATGTCCCCACTTTTATCTTGACACCAATTTAACCTCAGCACTACTTTTTCAAGCGTCTTTATCATTATCATTGTGTTCATGTGTGCACTTCAGGATGGGTGCCTATGAAGTCTAGAAGAGGGTATCAGATCCCCTAGAGCTGAAGTTACAGATGGTTTTGAGCTACCTAACATGAATGCTAGAATCTAAACTGGGGCTTTCTACAAGAATATTATGTGCTCTTAAGTGATAAGCCATCTCTCCCTCAGTACCACTTTTGTTGTTGTTGTTTGAGATAGCATCTCAGTTTGTAGTTCTAGCTGGCCTGGAACTCAACTATGTAGATCTAGAATTCAGAGATCTGCCTGCTTCTAAATCTTGAGATTAAGTGCATGCACCACCATGCCACAACATGGTGGCATGTTCTTACATTCCTATTTCTTTTTCATAGCAAACTACTTATACTTTGTGGGTACAGTAACTTCTCAAATTTCTGAGAAAGCAGAATTTACCTTTCTTCCCCTACCCCCAAGGACAGGGTCCTGAAATGTAGCCCTAGGTAGCCTGGAACTTGTTACACAGACTGGGCTGGCATTGAATTTGTAGGAATCTCCTACTCACTTCTCCCTCCTGAGTTCTGGGTAGGCATGGATCACAGTTTGAACTTTTTTTTTCTAGAATCACTTTTTTCTCCATGGCCATGTGTCCTGCTGTTTATTTACAAGTCTCACTCAATGGAGTATCCGGCCCAGGAGGGCAGGATCTTACATGGCTTACCAATACTTTGCAAATATCTGACAGAACATGCTCAAGTATTTGTTACATACTTATGTCATCTTTCTCCCACCTAACTGTTACTTGTCTGTAGATTCACCTAAGGACCAGGCAACATTTTTCACTGGTGTAATATTGGTCTCAGTGTTACAAAGTTCTGACACTGACCTCAGGTCAACTTCACTTGTTTTCTGTTGATCATAGATTAATGAGGAGTGAGCAGACTTTCACCCTATGAAGGAACTGATAATGGGGTAGCAAAAGAATCTAAAGTGATAAAGGTTAACATGGAACTAGAGCTGGACGCTCCTGCTGCAACCAGAAAGTAATGTGTAAGCTTAGCTGGCAGAAATGACTAAACAGGGATCAGCTCACCATGGCTTCCTATTTCTTTGTTTCCTCCACAGATGCCATCTTTCTAAAGTGCCTTACAAACTGCTGACAGGTAGCTGCCCACTTCTGTTTTTTTGTTTTTGACACAGGTCTCACTCTTCCAAATGCTCGGATTATCTATAAAGAGTTACCATGCTCACTTCCCACTTCTGCACTTATTCCAGGTTGTCACGATTCCTTTTAGCCCCCGTTGGTCTCTATTAAGGCAGAGCAGGTAACAGAAATGACTGCAGTCTGTCTTACTGCATTCCTTGTGGAGCTAGAGATATCTAACATGTACAAAGTTCAGTCTCAGTTATGCAAAATCACAGGACCAGGAGGCATCTGAAGCACCTACTCCCTAACTTTTCAAAAGTTGCTACAGTAGACTTTGCATGTGGCTAATTATAGAGCCCTTTCCTCGCATAAAAAATGTCCTATGTACAATCCCTAGTGGAGAAAAAAATTAAAACAATTGTACTACAGACTGCAGATATTCACCAGGGAAGGGTTCTTCCAGAGGACCCAAGTTCAATTCACAGCAGCCATGAAGAGTGGTTCACAACTGACTGTAACTCCCTTTTCTAGGCTCTGCAGTCACCCAGACATTTATGACATATACTGACATAAACACACATGCTGGCTGGAGAGATGGCTCAGCGGTTAAGAGCACTTCCGGAGGTCCTGACTTCAATTCTCAGCAACCACATGGTGGCTCATAACCATCTGTAGTGGGATCTGATGCCCTCTTCTGATGCGTCTGAAGACAGAGACAGTGGATTCATATACATTAAAATAAATAAATCCTAAAAAAAAAAAAAAAAAAAAAAACTACACACATAAATACATAAATCTTCAAAAGTGGGTGGATTAGGGTTTTGAATCATCACATTTGCCTACCCATGTTGTGGTGTCTATTTTTCTCTTTAACTATCACTGTGATTTCGTTTATTCTGGTGCATGAGAATCAGCGCTACAGCACAACTTTGTGGAGTTGGTTCTCTCCTACCTTTGTGTGGATCCCAGGGATCAAAACCAGACTGCCAGGCTTATAAAATGTCTTCACCCACTGAACTAACTCACAGTCCTGATATCTAAACAATACACTTTGGTAAACAAATCAAGCCCTATCGATTGCATTTTTAAAATGATTTTGCTGCCAAGGCCAGGAGAGAAAAGACTTCTGAAAGTTGTCCTATGACCATGAAACATACCAAAGGTGCAAACTAGCATGTGCACATGTGTTTTAGTTTTTGCTTTTTGTTTCTCTGTGTAGCCCTAGCCATCCTGGACCAGACTAGCCTCAAACTCTTTGAGATTCATTTGCCTCTGCCTCTTGGGTGCTGGGATTAAAGGTGAGCACATCTTTTCTTCCTTTTCAAATCTCAACACAACTTTCATTTTTAGTGAAGTGCCTCTGCATTCAGTTGCTTATTAGTAGTTTGTCTCAAACTGCCACTCAGCATTTGGCAAAAACAGAGCCTAGTATCCCCTTGACTCATTTCCTAATTATTACTCAGTACCAATGCCCTGGTGAAGAAGGTTCAAACTACTTTCTGGGGTGGACATGTGGGTGCATACCTAAAACTCCAAATATCAGGATGAAGCAGAAACGTTGCCATTAAGTTCAAGTCCAGCAAGGCCTACACAGTAAGATCCCATCTTAAAAACACAAGTGCGGCAACAAGATAGTGGAGTGAGCAAGTGCTTGCTAAGCAGTCCTGAAGATCTAAGATGAACCCCCAGAACACACATAAACATGGACAGAACCAACTCCACAAAGCTGTCCTCTGACCTCCACACATGTATCATGTATTTCCACACACATGGTAATAAAAACAAAACATATGTGTACATATTTCGATTGCTACACAATCTCTATTGTAGACTTTAAGCCTTTATAACACTGGCATCAAGTACAATAACAGAAAGGACAAATCTTCACATTTTTGTTTGTTGGTTTACTAAACTGTCATTCTTAAAATTTTTAACTTTAATTAAAACTTTCTCTTTGTTTTTGAATCATGCCTCAGCCAGGTCAGATTGTCCTTAAACTTCCTCTGTATCTGGGGGTGACCTTGAACTCCTGTTCCTTCTGCTTCCAGCTCTCAGTCGGTGGAAGTACAGACACCTGGCTAGTGGAAACCCCCTTTAAAAAATGTGTATGGGTGTTTTGTATCTGTATGCCTTGAAGTTCAGGACTTGTTAAGCCACCATATGGATGCTGCTGCAATCCAAACCCAGGTCCTGCTCAAGAGCAGCCAGTGTTCTTTACCCTCCATCCCTGGAAAGCCCCTTTGAACCTTCTTATAAAGAAGGAAGTAAAAATGAACATAGTTGGTGTAAAATGCTCATCAAAAAAACAAAATCACAAATGATAAGAGGTAAACGCAATTATAACACTATGACCCAAGCTCAGCCTGAGAACATCTTTCTGAAATCTATATGCAGATTATTCAAGACAAAGTCATTCAGATGTATGAATACATATATCTCAAGGATGTGTTTTAGAAATCAAACATTATACATTTTATGGGAAACCAGCTCACGTTTAATTGTGATATTTTAAAATTGTACAAGTTTTTTTACATCTGCCCTCCCACCCCATGTGTCGACTCTTAAAATGACAGGAAAACATCACCAATCACAGGTTGAATGGTTTAGTAAGTTTACCCCTTCAGTTCCTATATGAAGCACCCAGTATTCCTTAAAACACCAATCTGACCCGGCAGTGGCCAATAGTAATTTCATCTTCAGAGTTAAGAAGTTCAGATTCTCTGAGCATACTATGATGCAGTGGCACTTGTCCAGAACTGGTACCATCCCATGCTGGGGTACTTTAAATGTACCAGTGAAGAAGAACTGTTTCCCCTTCAAGGGGAAGAAAGAACATGACTCCTCAAAACCCAACCAGTCTGGCTGAGGTCTGTCTGTCCCAACTCTTCAGGCTCCATTTCCCCCCACTCCTTTCTTTCCTTTTCTGCAGCAGAGCAATAGAGACCAAAACCTAACCTGAGTTACAAGAAAACAAGACAGTGATGGCTATAGAGGGAGTGACGTGGAGCAACTGGAATGCTCCTTTACCTCCCACACACAATGTATGTGCTTCACAGAAAAACAGTAACAACAAATTCACAAAACACAACAGTTAAAATTACAAAGCCCATTCATCCAGGGGTGCTGGAAGGCAGGAGGAAGTGGGAGGGTAAACGACACAAGGAAAGGGGAAAAGAGTACTCAAATCAATCAATCAGTCCAGGCACAGGAGCTGGCAAATGCTAAAAAAAACAGCTGGAAAACTCTGGTCCTTCTAGACCTAGGGTGGTGGTAAAAATCCACATACTGGAGTCAGAAAGATTCCAATTCAAAGACAAAGGAATATGCAGAGGGCCCTTGGCAGTGGGTCCTGCCTTCTAAGGCAGGGGGAGGAAAACAGAGAAAGAGCTGCCACATCCTCCACCCGGCCCCACCCGCCCGACAGCAGGACTCAGTGGCCTGCAGCAGCCTTCAGTTTGGCAGGAGAAGGATGTGGTGAAGGGAATTTCTCTGCAGAGGATGAGCTGCTCAGGGCTGACTGCAGGTAGACGGTCTTGTGGAAAAGTCTGTTGCTTAAAAAGACCACCAAGGAGAAGAGGCGCAACTGGAAAAGACTGAAAGAAGAAATCCCTGGTTAGCTCCCAGTTGATCAAAATAACCACTTCAAGCATATTACAGCTTATCTGACTATTTGAAATTTAAAACTACATAGGGAGAAACACGGTAACAGAATTCAAAGGAGCACAGATATTAGACATGCCTTGATCATCATATAAAATATTGACTGGGTGCAGAGCAAGTATCAGGACAGACTATTCACCTAGTCTGCTCTAAGTTTAATTCCACCACTGGAAAAAAAGAAATGTAGCATGTCCTGTCACTGCTACAAATGCATTACGACCAGCATTTTAAGTTATTGGGATGGGACTTTTTTTTTTTTTTAAAGATTTATTTTATGTATATGATTACACTGTAGCTGTCTTCAGAAACACCAGAAGAGGGCATATAGTCGGTGGTGAGCCACCATGTGGTTTTTGGGAATTGAACTCAGGACCTCAGTAAGAAGAATCAGTGCTCTTAACCGCTGAGCCATTTCTCCAGCCAATAAAGATTTATTTTTTATTATTGTATCTAAGTACACTGTAGATGTCTTCAGACACACCAGAAGAGGGCGTCAGATCTCATTATGGATGGTTGTGAGCCACCATGTGGTTGCTGGGATTTGAACCCAAGACCTTCAGAAGAGCAATCAGTGCTCTTAACTACTGAACCATCTCTCCAGCCCCAGGATGGGACTTTTAAAGGAAATAAAATTATATTTTATGTTAGTCTAGATTTTTAAAATTAATTTTGTGGAATTTAATGTTTGCCTAGAAGTATGATTGTGCACTACTTGTGTACCTGGTGCCCATGGAAGCCAGAAGACAGTATAGGATCTTCTAGAACTAGAGTTGTGAGGTACCAAGATACTGGGAATTGAACTGAACCCTCTAGAAGAATAGCCAATCAATGTGAGCCATCTCTCTAGCCCCATAATCCAGATCCTTTTTTTTTTTTTAAAAAAAGATTTATTTATTTGTTTTATTTATATGAGTACATTGTTGTTATCTTCAAGCACACCAGAAGAGGGTATCAGATCCCATTACAGATGGCTGTGAGCCACCATGTGGTTGCTGGGAATTGAACTCAGGACCTCTGGAAGAGCAGTCAGTGCTCTTAACCACTGAGCCATCTCTCCAGCCCCCATAATCCAGATCTTAAGAACACCTCTTTGTATGGTCAGATCACAAAGAACCTAAAACCATACAGTGGAAAAAAGACAACATTTTCAACAAATGGTGCTAGCTTAACTGGCGGTTAGCATGTAGAAGAATGCAAATCAAGAAGAATGCAAATCGATCCATTCCTACCTATCTCCTTGTACAAAGCTCAAGTCTAAGTGGATCAGGGACTTCCACATCAAACCAGATACACTGAAACTAGTAGAAAAGAAAGTGGGGAAGAACCTGGAGCAAATAGGCACAGGGGAAAATTTCCTGAAGAGAATGCCAATAGCTTATGCTGTAAGATCAAGAATTGACAAATGGGACCTCATAAAGTTGCAAAGCTTCTGTAAGGCAAAAGACATTGTAATAGGACAAAACAGCAACCAACAAATTGGGAAAAGATCTTTACCAATCCTATATCTGATAGAGGGCTAATATCCAATGTATACAAAGAATTCAAGAAGTTAGACTCCAGAGAACCAAATAACCCTATTAAAAAATGGGGTACAGAGCTAAACAAAGAATTCTCAACTGATGAACACTGAATGGCTAAGAAGCACCTAAAGAAGTGTTCAACATCCTTAGTCATCAGGGAAATACAAATCAAAACAACTCTGAAATTCCACCTCACACCAGTCAGATTGGCTAGGATAAATAACTCAGGTGACAGCAGATGCTAGAGAGGTTGTGGAGAAAGAGGAACACTCCTTCATTGCTGGTGGGATTGCAAGCTGGTACAACCACTCTGGAAATCAGTTTGGTGGTTCCTCCGGAAATTGGACATAGTTCTACCGGAGGACCCAGCTATACCACTCCTGGGCATATACCCAGAAGATGCTCCAACATGTAATAAGGACACATGCTCCACCATGTTCATAGCAGCCTTATTTATAATAGCCAGAAACTGGATACAATCCAGATGTCCCTCAACAGAGGAATGGATACAGAAATTGTGGTACAGCTACACAATGGAGTACTACTCAGCTATTAAAAATAATGAATTTATGAAATTCTTAGGGAAATGGATGGACCTGGAGAGTATCATCCTGAGTGAAGTAACCCAATCACAAAAGAACACACATGGTATGCACTCTCTGATAAGTGGTTATTAGCCCAGAAGTTCGGAATACATGAAGAACAACCCACAAACCACAAGAAACTCAAGAAGAAGGAAGACTAAAAGGTGGACATTTCATTCCTTCTTAAAAGGGGGAACAAAATACCCACGGAAGGAGTTGCAGAGCCTAATTATGGGGCAGAGACTGAAGGAAGAACAATCCAGCCTGATATAGCTGTCTCCTGAGAGGCTCTGACAGTACCTGACTAATACAGATGTAGAGGCTCAAAGCCATCCATTGAACTGAGTACACAGTCCCCAATGAAGGAGTTAGAGAAAGGACCTATGGAGCTGAAGGGTTTGCAGCCCCTTAGGACGAACAACAATATGAACTAACTAGTACCCTGAGAGCTCCCAGGGACTCAACCACCAACCAAGGAATGCACATGGTGGGACTGATTGCTCTGGTAGCATGTATATAGTAGAGGATTGCAAAGTTGGTCATCAATGAGAGGAGAGGCCCTTGGCCCTGTGAAGGTTCTGTGCCCAGTGTAGGGGAATGCTAGGGCCAATAAGTGGGAGAGGGTAGAGTGGCAGGCATGGGGAGGGGGGAGGCAACAGGGGTTTGTTCTTGTTGTTTTGTTTTGGAGGGGAAACTGGGAAAGGAGAAATCATATGACATGTAAATAAAGAAAATATCTAATAATAAAAAAAAAAGAACCTACTTTCTTTAAAAAGTGGCCATTATTACAAAATTGGGCTTTACTCAGATGTTTATAAAGGACTTCTATTCAGTGATTATTAATTTAGAACTCACTCTGTATCCCAATCTGACCTTGAACTCCTGCCTCAGGCTTCCAAGTGCTGGGATTAAGATATGAATCACTACACAAGGTACAGCTATTAAGTTTTAAGAACAGGTATAAATGGACAGGTTTGGTGGCATCCATCTAGCCACATCATTGGGGAGAAGGCAGCAAAATCACAAGCTCAGGAGACAACAGGGTCATACAGGGAAGGATAAAAACAAGCATGTGAGTGTCAGTTTGGGAAACATATATAAATTTATGTGCTTATACTAAAAAATTTTTGGCATTATCTCTAAGATTCTCTGTAAGTTACTCATAAGGCCTGTAATCTAGTTGCCCAGGATCTGACACCATCTACTGTCCTCCATGGACACTGCACATTCATGGTACACATAAGCAAAATACTAAAACATAAAATAAAAAATGAATCTTAAAAAGTAAATTATGGGCTAGAAATAAAAAGAGGGCCCAGCTCATTTTGAGAGAGGCCATCCCTAGGCTGATGGTCCTGAGTTCTTTAAGAAAGCAAGCTGAACAAACCATATGGTATCAGCCAGTAAGCAGCACCCCTCCATGGCCTGCTCCTGCCTCCAGGTGGTTGCCCTGGTTGGGGTTCTGTCCTGACTTCCTTCAATGATGAACAATGATGTGTAAATATAAGCCAAGCAAACCCTTCCTCCTCAAGCTGCTTTTGGTCATGGTGTCTCAACACAGCAACAGTTAAGTAACCCTAACTAGGACATGAGGTTTTCTACCGGCCTAAGAGATGTATAGAGCAGAAGTGTCATCACTAGTACTTACTACGCTTTTCCAGGAGTCTTTGCTTCATTGGCGCTGATGATGAATAAAGGAAACAGGATAGAAAAGAGGCAGCCACTGTTTAAAAAAAGAAAAGTCAATTTTATAAGGCATACTTTTCCATAAAGTATTAAGCCTCACATCTAATTCTCTACCTCCAGGAGGCCGCAGAGAAGATTTTTTTATATTTACATCTTAATGATGACAAATGTCACTATTAACAACAACAACAAATCTCCCTGCTGTTCAAATGTAAAATGCTGGTAGAGATGCAGAATAAAAGATACTTACTTAAAAAGTACTTGAACGTGAGTTTTAATTGTCTTAGTCTTTCAAATTATTTTTCTAGCCAAATTACCTGATAATGTAGGAGGATTGCATTGCTGTGAGGAAAGCCAAGGGCAAGCCAAACCCAAAGTAGTAAGGCCAATTCCTTTCTATGTTCGACAATCGCTGGTGCATTTCAATTCCTAAAAGGGGAAGTCAGCATACTTAAGGTTCATATATCTACAAGACTAACTGCCAGACAATCATTTAAGGCTTGGGTTTTAGACCCACAGCTACCTACCATGTGGAACACCACAGATACAGCATATAAAACATGCAAATCTACCAGGTTCTTTCTTGATGAGGCACACTGTTGATCCCACCACTTTGAAAGACAGAGGCAACCTGATCTACATAGGGAGCTACTGACCAGCCAGGACTATACAGTAAGACCTTGTCTCAAAGAATTTTATAAATATAATATAAAGCTTCAATGAAAAGATTTTACAATAATCATAATTTCAAAGTAACATTAATTTTAGCACCAGCATCCTTTGTCAGGACAGCCTACAAAGCAAAGTATTGAAAAAGGATGGTATCCTGCCAGGCAGCAGTGCCTTTGGATCCCAGGGCTCACTCAGGAGGCAGAGGCTACAACTCTTCAAGGCTAGCCTGGTATACAAAACAAGCTCCAGGACAGCCAAGGCTAACCACTCACACAATCTGTCTCACAAACAAACAAAAGAATGGCATCTCCACTGAAAGCATTACCTACTTTTTCAGCCACACTCACCAAGGTTAATATTCGAAAAGTTTTTTTATTTGTTTTTTAATATAGGATCTTATATATGGCCCAGGTTAGTTTCGAACTCAAGATCCTCCTATCTCTACACCAAAGAGTGCAAGAATTACAAGTGCTGGACACCGCATGAAGCAAAGTGTTCTCACAAGATTCCCAGCCTGGTATGGTGACATACACATGTAATTCCAGCATTCAAAATGCTAAAATAAGAGTACTGAAGTTTGAAACTAGCCAGGATCATAAAAAACTTCAGGCCACCAAGGCTACACACAGGAAAAAAAGAATGCACCTTTATAAGGTCAACACTCTGGAAGTAGATGAAGGCAGATCAAAGTTCAAGGTTACCCTCAGCTCCATAAAAGTTTAATGGTAGCATGGGCTACAGGAGATCTTGACTATAAAAAAATAATGAACTGATCTAAAAAGAAAATAACTAAAACTTAAAAATGATAGAATGAAAATCCCAAAGTAATCAAATGAGCTGGATTTGATACTGCACATATGTAATCCCAGCACCTGGGAGGCAGAAGCAGGAAGCTGAAAAGTTGAAGGCCAGCCTGAACTAAAAGAGTGAGTGCTCAAGGCCAGCCTGGTTACATAGCAATACCAAGTAAAATCAAAATTATTATTACTATTCTAAATGCACAGGAACCTACTAACTTCTCTGAAACAACTTGTGCTATTTCTGCCAACTTCTGACAGAGCTACATCACAACACTACAACACTAAAATGGCAATTAATTCTACAATGCCACTTCCCTGGCCCCAAAGGTTAGTAAACACACTAGGCCAAATGTAATCTTCTTGCCAAAGGGGGCCAATGACCTTTCAGAAACTTGCTAAGTGCTTAAGTATTGAACAGCTTAGTCTGTAGAGCACCAGGACTTCTATGGTCTGAGTTTCTTAACATAGACTTACCTTTGTTGAACCAACGGTACTCAAAGCAGTACAGTGAGTAGAGAAGAGACATATGCAGCAGACTAACCAGCTGACCCACAAGATGGATGGGGAAGAGACTCACAAACATCCCCTGAGGAACAAAATGCAGCACATCTTAAGTTCTAGAATGTAAGACACTTCTCACCATTACTCCAATCAGAGATAGCCTCCCAGCTGCCTCAAACATTGTTTACCTATAGGATCAGAATCTTAAAGGGAAGAGGTAGATACATGGATCTTATAATTTGATATTTAAACTCTGGTCTTTTTCTCCTTTCCTCTCCCCTCTCCCAATACACATGCCTCAGAACTATTATCCTCCTCCTGCCTTTTTGTAAATAAAGGCTTTAAAATGTTATACGTATGAGTATTCTGCTGCATATAAGGATATGTATAACATGTGTGCCTGGTACCCTCAGAGGTCATAAGAAGATGCTGTTGCATCAACTGGTACTGTAGTAACAGATGGCTGTGAGTCACCATGTGGGTACTAGGAACCACACCTGGGTCCTCTGCAAGAACAGAAGTACTCTCAACCTGTGAACCTTGGTTTTCAGCCTCCACTTTCTTTTTCTTAAGTGGGTTGTGTATGTGTGTGTCCTCTGAAATCTCAACTCTGTAGCAATTTTTAGCTCTACCAAATACTATTTCAATTTGGCCTCTTAAAGAGATGTTCACTGGGTAATAAGTAATGCTATGAAAGCAAGATGACTGAGGTCAAATCCACAGCACCCACATAAATGCCAGGCATGGATGTGTATGACAATAACCAACACATAACAGAAAGCAGACAAAGACAAATCCTAGATTGCTGGCCAGCAGTAACCCTAGCCAAAAAATAGTGACCTTCAGATTCAGTAACAGACCTCATCTCAAAAAATAAGGTGAAGGGTGCACGTATGTTCCCCACCCCTGCACACACACAAATAGAAGGCTTTAAAATTCACTACTTGCCATAAGGTATATATGCATAGTCCTCATCTTTGTGAAGTCCCCCCCCCCCCCACTAACTTTTCTTTCTTTTTAAAAATGTCTCCATGTGTCTCTCACCTGAATAAGGAAAAGTGCCTGCAGCAAAAGGTTGAAGAGCATGTCAGCAATTATTTTGCTGACACTAGGGAATGGATGAGGTTTCCTCCCTGATACCTCAAATGCCAAGTCAGCAATATCCTGAAACAAAGAACAGTAAGACAGCAAAACATGGATTAAATAATCCCAGTGTCCATCCCCAGAGTTAAGGCCACTGGTTTGCACTAGAACTGCCAGGTGAGAAAAGTCTGCCCCAGTAACCCAAGATAGTAATTTAATTTTATAAAACCATAAATAATACCCAACTGATTGCTTAGCTTAAAAACTTTAGGGATTGAGAACTGTTTTATAGGCCACTAACTTCATAGGCTAAAGTGTGTGACCTCATCAACCCAGCATGTAGAACCCAGTCTCCATTTTGTCCTGCACCTACTTGGAACCAAATGGCATTCACAACTTTGCTAAGCACAAACAGGGGGAGCACCCAAAGAGCACTGAAAATTGATGTGAGGAAGAATTCCAGCCATGACCAAACATCTCCATGAAGCGATGGATCACCTAAAAAAAGCAAAGAGTTATTAAAAAGTTTAATTAAATGATAGAAAGCCTCAAGACCCAAAATGGAACTATTTTGTGACTACTGTTCTGCTTCACATTCTGGCCACAGCTCTTATCTGAGTAATCAAAAACCTGCTTCCAAGGTGACTGAGATGTCATAGGGACTAATTACCAGATACCACCTGGACTTAAAAATCTGTACTGCTACTTACTAAGAGCTTAATTAACTTCAATTTACTTATACATAAATGGACAGGCCAACAATGCCTATCTCAAAAAGCTATCAACAGTCTAAATTAAAAACATCAGGCCGGGCAGTGGTGGCACATGCCTTTAATTCCAGCACTTAGGAGGCAAAGGCAAGGTGGATTTCTGAGTTCGAGGCCAGCCTGGTCTACAGAGTGAGTTCCAGGACAGCCAGGGTTATACAGAGAAATCCTGTCTCAAAAAAACAAAACAAAACAAAAAACACGTCAAATTGCTGGTATATTAGGAAGTGCTCTGAAAAATGGAGGAAGACTAAAAACAAATGTCTCAAACCTCTATCTCCATCGAGAGCAAGATCCATGCATACTTACCAATAATCTGGGCTGTTACTGATTGAAGCACAGGAATAAACACTCGGTAAAACAAGAGGAGACTGAACTGAAGGAAAAAGGCAATAAAGTAATCAAAAACCCTTCTTTAAATTAAAATAAGGCACCAGGCAGTAGTGGCACACCTTTAATCCCAGCACTTAGTAGGCAGAGGCAGGCAAATCTCTTGAGTTCAAGGCCAACTAAACATATTTATTAATATTTAAATATTAAAACAAGGACTTTCACCAGTTAAGATTGTTAGTTTATAAATCAGGAGGCTAGAAGTACTCTAGGAGTACAGCAAAATGGTACTATGTATCACTGAGACTTGAGAGACAAAAAACATTTGACTAACATTCCCAAAGCATAGATACGTACATATAAACATACAGTTGTATTTAAAGCTAGTATTTGAAAAAGTTAGTGAAATGTTTACATTAGGATAAACTGAATCAGCAGGCAGTAGTGACACATGCCTTTAATCCCAGCACTTGGGAGGCAGAGGCAGGAGGATTTCTGAGTTCTCAGTTCTGAGTTCCAGGCCATCCTGGTCTACAGAGTGAGTTCCAGGACAGCCAGGGCTACACAGAGAAACCCTGCCTTGAAAAACAAAACAAAAACCAAACAAACAAAAAGAGAAACTGAATCACATGGTAAAAAGAGTATTTACTCATTCTTGAAACATCTCGATCTCACTAAAAATTAAGATAGTTCACAATTCATTACAGTCAATAGTTAACAACCAGAAACAAGGAGAATCTTGTTATCTGGCCACATCTACCCTTCTCTGATCCCACAGATGTTCTAGCCAAAATGTCCAATATTAACACAAGTTATTTATAAGAGTACTAAAATCTAAATCATATAATAAACATATATTCAGGACTCTGGTTACATATAAGTGAACAAGAATAAAAAAACACTACAGATGCACAGAATCCAAGTGTATTTGTTTTGGGTGGTTTTGTAGTAAGTCTGTCTTTCCAGACAAGGTTTCTCTGTATAACAACCCTGGTCTGTAACTCCAGAGATCTAACATCAAGATCTGCCTGCCTCTGCCTCCTAAGTACTGGGATTAAAGGTGTGCACCACTTTGCCTGGCTCACGGTTGTTCTGTTCTTGGAGGCAGAGTCTTATGTATCTCAGCCTGATCTCAAACTGACTATGTAGCCAAGGATGATCCTGAACTTCTGATCCTCCTGCTTTAACTAAGTGCTGGTATTATGGTATTTCTATTTCTTTTTTTTTTAAGATTTATTTATTTATTATATGTAAGTACACTGTAGCTGTCTTTCAGACACACCAGAAGAGGGCATCAGATCTCATTACAGATGGTTGTGAGCCACCATGTGGTTGCTGGGACTTGAACTCAGGACCTCCAGAAGAACAGTCAGTGCTCTTAACCGCTGAGCCATCTCTCCAGCCCGGTATTTTTATTTCTTTTCTAAGATTTGTTTTTATTTTCTTATATGTATATGTCTGGTTGTCTGTATGTGCATCACATGCATACAGGTACCCATGGAGCCCAGAAGAGTGTATAAAATCCCCTAGAAATGAAGTTAAAAATAGTCATGCCTAATGTAAGTACTGCTTAATATAAGTACTCTGAACTGAACCCAGATCCTCTCCAAGAGCAGCAGTTGCCCTTAAGTACTGAACCATCTTCCCAACCCTACAGTTTTTTGTTTTGTTTTGTTTTGGTTTGGTTTGGCTTGGTTTTTCAAGACAGGGTTTCTCTGTATAGCCCTGGCTGTCCTGGAACTCACTCTGCTGGCCTTGAGCTCAGAAAGCCGCCTGTCTCTGCCTCCCAAGTGCTGGGATTAAAGATGTGCACCACCACCGCCCAGCTCAGTTTTTTTTAATATTAATTTTATTTCTTCCTTTTTTTTCCCTTGAGACAGTGTCTCACTATGTAGTCCCTGATGGCCTGAAATTCATTATGTAGATGAGATTGGCTTGGTCTCACAAAGATCGGCCTGCCTCTGCCTCCCAAGTACTAGGATTATAGGCATGCACTACCATACCTGGCAATTAATGTTTTAGCTATCATACAAAATGAAGGGTTTATTTTGACATTTTCATACAGAGCTCAGTGTCCCACCCCCCTCATCTATCCCCTATGATAATCAGCAGCAGCTCAAAAATGAAAGACAATTCATAGAAACAGTTGAGAAATATTAATATTAAATTTTAAATATTAATTTAATAACAATCTAAAGATACTTGTAAAGATCCTAAAATTTGATGGAAAAAAACTTACCCAGAATACTCCACCATTCCAAGCACAACACTGGAAAATTCTACTGACAATACGTGGCTCACTGGAAAATATGAATTATGAATTTAGCTTATAAGGCATTCTGGCTACTTACTAATGCTGTATCTATTGACTCCATTTTATAGATTCTATTGGCACCATATTATCTTTAAGCTCTTAGTTTCTCCTAAAGTTTTAATTCAGTCAATAAGAAAAGGTTTCTGAGGAACCAGGTATTTTTGAGACAGGGCCTAGCCTCAAATTCTTGGCAGTCACCCTGCTTGGTCTTCACAGTACAGGGACTACAGACATGTGCCATACACCCAGGTGAAACCAGATTTTCTATTTTGCTGTTGTCATTTTTTTGAGATAGGATTTTTTCTGTGTAGCCCTGACTGGTCTGGAACTATCTGGCTTCAAACTGCCTGCCTCTGTCTTCTAAGTGCTGGTATTAAAGATATGCTCTACCAGCTATTCTGGGGGTGGGGGTGGGGGACATAAAGAGGGGCTAATGAGATGGCTTACTGTGTTTGCTACACAAACCTGGAAACCTGAGTTTGATGCCCTGAACCTGTGTACAGGTTTGGAGGAACGAAGTAAATCTACGAAGATGTCACAGATGCATTATGAAAAATGAACCTAGCCTCCCAATGGTAAATAACTTTTTAAATGTTTTTTATTTTTATCTTTGTGGGTATTTTGCCTGCGTGTATGTATATCTGAGTATCACACGTGTAGCAGCCGTGGAGGCCATAAGAGAATTTTGGATTCCCCGAAAGCAGAGTTGTTACCTCCCATATGGGTGCTGAGAATCGAACCCAGGTTCCCAGGAAGACCAATAAACATTCTTAACCACTGAGCTACCTCTCCAGCCCCCAAAGAAAATAAAATTTGTGTGTGTGTTTTATTTTGTTATATGTGTCTCTGTGTGTGTGTATTCTGTCCTCTAAAATCTGAGGTAGGAGCATATTAAAACAAAGTCTGGGAGTAGGGTTTATCTATAAATAAATCCAGAGACTTTCCTATAAATATCCATCAAATCAAATACTTTTTGTGGTCTCTATTTGGCACTCTGATTTTATTTTTTTGTTTTTGTCATTGTTTATCATTGTATGTGTGAGACATGCATGTAGGGGAGAAGTGCACAGACTGCTTTTCCGAAGGTAGAGTTCAAATCCCAGCAACCACATAGTGGCTCACAACCACCAGTACCACTCGTGATGAGATCTGACGCCCTCTTCTGGTGCATCTGAAGACAGCTACAGTGTACTTAAAATAATAAATAAATCTTTGGGCCAGAACAAGCAGAGGCTGAGTGAGTGGGGTCTACCAGAGCGAGCAGGGTTGACTGGACCCAGCAGAGGTCCTAAAAGTCAATTCCCAACAAACAGATGAAGGCTCACAACTATCTGTACAGCTACAGTGTGTACCCATATACATAAAATAAATAAAGCTTTAAGCCAAGTAGCTTTAAGTGGTAGCACACGCCTTAGATCCCAGCACTTGGGAGGCAGAGGCAGGTGGATTTCTGAGTTCGAGGCCAGCCTGGTCTACAGTGAGTTCCAGGACAGCCAAGGCTATACAAGAGAAACGCTGTCTTGGAAAAAAAAAACTAAAAATAAATAAAATAAAATAAATCCTTTTTTGGGGGGGGGGGGCGCACGGAGAGGGCCAAGGACAACTTCATGGAGTTGGTTCTTTTCTTTCAGCTTTCCATCTATGGGTTCCAAGGACCGAACTCAGGTCATCAGGCTTGCTTGGCTAGCGTCTTTTCCCTCTAAGCTATCGCACAGATTTTTTTTTTTTTAAAGATTTATTTATTTATTATATGTAATTACACTGTAGCTGTCTTCAGACACACCAGAAGAGGGCATCAGATCTCATTACAGATGGTTGTGAGCCACCATGTGGTTGCTGGGATTTGAACTCAGGACCTTCAGAAGAGCAGTCGGTACTCTTACCCGCTGAGCCATCTCTCCAGCCCTATCTCACAGATTTTTAACACCATGATATTTGAATAAGAATCCTAGTGTAAGTCAGTGTACATGCATACATGTGTGTATAATATTTTCTTATTAAAAAAAACAATAGGATGCTGACATTATTACTATGTGGGGCCTTTATTTTAAATGAAGGTCAGTCTCCTTTCACATTTTGGGATGTGTACCTGTACTTACCTCTCTTGCTTCCGCTCTACACTCTGGGGTCTCCTCTGGGCCAGGAGGCTACTTGCCCTTCTTCGACGCTGCTCCTCTCTCTTCTGCTGGATCCGGGAATCTAGCTTTGAGATGGTACAGATGCCCCAAATGGAGTCTTTGATTCCCTAAAGATAAGGACATTTTTAAAGAGAGATAGTAGGGGTTGGAGCACTGACCACTCTTCCAGAGGTCCTGAGTTCAATTCTCAGCAACCACATGGTGGCTCACAACCATCTGTAATGGGATCCGATGCCCTCTTCTGGTGTATCTGAAGACAGCAACAGTGTACTCACATAAAATAAATCTTAGAGGGGGGAGCTGGAAAGACCTTGAACTTGGGATATTTCTGCCTCAACTTAGAGGCATCTGCCACCATGTCTAGTCAATGACTAAGGGCTGCTGAGATGGCTTAGAAGTAAAGACTTTTGCTACCAAACCCTATGACCAAGTGTGCCACAGAACTGATTTATACCTCCACTGCTGTGACAGAACTCAGGACACACGCAATCTTTATGGAAGCATGAAGAACTTTAGAATCACCAATTTAGTATTTTTTTCCCTACTAGTACACTTTTTTCCAAATCCTTCAAATAGGTTGTTGTATCATGCGTCATGACGGCTTTCCCTTAGTGAGGGGCTGAGACAGGGTCTCACTACATAAACCAGACTGACGTAAAACTCTTGATCTTCTTGCTTCAGCTCCCAAACGCTGGGAACCGGCATACAGGCCTATGTGACCAGCTCATCAGGCCCCTTTATGGTCATTTTCAAGAGGTATCCTAAGATACCTAAGATAACCATAGGGTAGCTATCTTACAGTCCCTAGTCCCTCTTCACAGTCGTAAACTGTATGCCAGTTTACACCTCATTCAGAATCAAATAGTACATTTCATTAGTATGCCTCGTTAATATTTTCAAATCAACAGCATTCTTTATACTTTCTTTTTCCATTTTATTTGTATGAACATGTAGCAATGCATGGGGATCAGAGAACAGTTTTTTTTTTTTTTTAAGATTTATTTATTATATGTAAGTACATTGTAGCTGTCTTCAGACAGTCCAGAAGAGAACATCTGATCTCATTATGGATGGTTGTCAGCCACCATGTGGTTGCTGGGATTTGAACTCAGGACCTTTGGAAGAGCAGTCAGTGCTCTTAACGCTGAGCTATCTCTCCAGCCCCAGAGAACAGTTCTTGAGAATCAGTTGGCTCCTTCTACCATATGGGTTTCTGGGATCACACACTCAGGTCATCAGCAATAGTCTTTACTTCTAAGCCATCTCAACAGCCCTAGTCATTTACCAGGCATAGTGGTAGATGCCTCTCTAGATGGAGGCAGAAAATTCCCAAGTTCAAGGCCAGCCAGGGATACATAGCAAATACTAAGCCAGTCTGGCCTGTACAGAGAAGTACAGAGAAACTGTGTATACCTCTCTCAAGTTAGGTCAGCCTGGGCTTACAGTACTCTATCTTAAAGGCAAGGAAAGGCTGGGGATTCAGCAGAGTACTTGCCCATCATGTGAGAGGCCTTGGGTTCAATCCCCACTATTGAAAGGACAGAAAAATTATACAAAGAAAGCCAAACACACACACACACACACACACACACACACACACACACACATCCAAAGTAGAATAATTTCACAAGGATATTCAACTTCAGAAAACGACCCCAACAGACCAAAACAAGCAAAAAACCAGCTAGATGTGGTGGCATATTTCTGTAAGCCTGGCACTGGGGCACCTAGAAGCCTGAGACAACGTGGTTACCACACATGTGAACACAGTGGGCTAGAGAGTCAGGGCATGTCTTAAACAACAGACAGCTGGGCAATGCTGGCTTTACCTTTACTCCCAGCAATCAAGAAGGCAGAGGCAAGAGGTAAGATCTCTGAGTTCCAGGACAGCCAGGGCTACATAGAGAAACTGTCTCAAAAAACAAACAAGGGCCAGCAAGATGGCACAGCAGTAAAAGTATGTGCCACTGAGCTTACAGCCATGGAACCACATGGGAGGAAGAAAAAACTGACATACTACCCAAGCACACACACATTAACTAAAACTAACAGAAACAAAAGCAGAGCTATGCAGTCAGAAGACAACATTCAAGAAGCCATATAGATCCTGGGGGTTGAACTCGGGCTTGTTCATAACCTGCTTCTATTAGGACTACAAGAATGTGAAGCCGTTCTGTAGAACAGAGTTTGAAGTAATATGTCTTTAAGATAAGCCTTTCTCCTCCATCTGTTTCCAGGCCCTCTGTGATGCGGCACATCCTCTCTGTGAGCCATCTCGTAAGCCCATGGTTTTTTTCTAAGATTGATTTAACAGGCACCCCTAAACCTAGAAAGCCATTATTTTCAAAATCTTTTTTTCCTTTTCTTTCTTTTTGAGATAGGGTCTCATGTAGCCTAGGCTGACCTCAAACTCCCTATGTAGCTTAAGTCTAAATTGGAACTACTGATTCTTTTGCCATCTCTCAAGTGCTGAGAGATCAGTCGCATGTGCACTATACCTATGTGTTTATTTTGCTGTCACTGCTGTGCTGCTTGAGATGGGTCTCACTGCATAGCTCCATGGGTTTCACTGCATAGCTCCATGGGTCTCACTGCATAGCTCCATGGCCAAAACCTCACGATCCTCTTGCTTCCGTCTCATGACTGCTGTGATTACAGATGTGTGCTACTATATTTGGCTCTAATATTTTTTAAAGATTTATTTATTATATGTAAGTACACTGTAGCCCTCTTCAGATACTCCAGAAGAGGGCGTCAAATCTCATTAAGGATGGTTGTGAGCCACTATGTGGTTGCTGAGATTTGAACTCAGGACCTTCGGAAGAGCAGTCAGTGCTCTTAACCGCTGAGCCATCTCTCCAGCCCCCAGGCTACACATTCTTTATAATTCTGGTACTTGTGATCAAAGCAAGAGGATCAGGAATTCAAGGTCATCCTGGACTATTCAGCCAGCTAGAAGGTAATCTGTCTCAAAAGCAAACAAAAGACTCTGAAGCCAAGCTAACCAGAATCCTAAAAATGTGGGGCAATCCAATAGACAAGCCTGTCACTTCCCATAGGATATAGAATAGAAGGGATGGAAACCAGTGTTTGCTCTGCAAGCATGAGAACATGAGTTCAAATCCCAAGAGCTTCTTACAAAAAGCTAGGCATGACTACTGCTAGATCCCAAGAATTCCCTGACAAGCCAGGCTTGCCAAGTAGGCCAACTTCAGGTTTAGTGACAGATACTGCCTCAAAGTAAGAAAGCAGACAGTAACAGGTGATACAGGAAGACACCTAAAGTTCTGCTTTGGCCTCTCCATGAGAATAAGACTGCACCTGCACACTCATATGCATGCACCACACAAATACACACCACACAAATACGCACAGGCTCACAATTGAAATTCCAACATTTGGAAAAGAGAAACACAACTGAAAGGAATTCAAACCAGCCAAAGCTGTGTAACAAAATAAAAAAGATGTACAATAGTATACACTCCTAGTATTTGGCACACTGAGGCAGGAGCATCACCAGGAGCTAAAGAGCAGACTGAGATACACAGCAAGACTGTCTCAAAAATACCAAAAATTCCTACTTATTGAGTGATGTAGACTAAACTAAAAACCAACATTCTATGTAAAAGACCCAACAAATATACAAAATTACAAAACAAGAAAGATTTCCTAGTCCATTTCTTTAACAAAAAAAAAAAAAAAAAAAAAAAAAAAAGAAAAGAAAGAAGGAAAGGTTAAGGGACAAATTCCTTGAAACAAAATATACTCACCCTGCCAAGGTCCTGCAGAAAGGTTTTGACACTGTCAGCCATCTCTTCACTGCCCAGACTATCAATTACAGAGAGAGGGAAGTGCCCCCAAATCATTCATCATGGAGGGCCTGGAAAGAGACAGGAAAAAGACTTATGTTAAAGATCCATTTCCTCATGATCTGTTTCTACAAAATGACTCTACACTCTAGTCCCCTAGTGCAGTAAAAACATCAACTAAGAGGCTACACATCTAACTGTTAAAATTAAGAGTCTTGGGCTGGAGAGATGGCTCAGCGGTTAAGAGCACTGACTGCTCTTCCAAAGGTCCTGAGTTCAATTCCCAGCAACCACATGGTGGCTCAACCCATCTGTAATGGGATCTGATGCTCTCTTCTGGTGTGTCTGAAGACAGCTACAGTATACTTACATATAACAAATAAATAAATCTTAAAAAAACAAAAAACAAACAAAAAACCACCCAAATAAAAAAAAAAAAAATTCAAGTCTTTGTTTTCTTCTAAGATGAGGTCTTTCTTGGTAAGTTGTTCTGGCTAGCCCACACTTGCTGAAACTACAGGAATATGTTTACTTAGGGGGCAAACTGTGCTCCTAGACAAGTGGTCTCCCCTGAGCCTTGATTCCCAAACTATTCCTCCTCAACACTTCACTTTTGAGAATCTGGAGACAGAAATATTCTCTTAAGCAATTTTTATACTGGCTACATTGAATCCGGGACTGGAAAAGATGGCTCAGTGGTTAAGAGAACTGGCTTCTCTTTCAGAGAACCAGAGATCAATTCCTAAGACCTATGTCAGACCTCTGACAACCATCTGAACTCCAGCTCCAGGGAATTCAATAACCTTTTCTGGACCTCCATAGGCACCTGTGTGAGCGATGCGCGCGCTCACACGCGCTCACACGCGCTCACACGCGCTCACACGCGCGCGCGCACGCACTATGGTATATTGTAATTCTAGCACTCAGAAGGCAAAGGCAGGAGGATCACCAGTTTCCTCACCAGGCGGATACACATTAAATTCCACACTGAAAACCCTATCTCATACAATAACAATGATTTGTTTTGATTCACTTTATTTATATACTTCAAATACATGGGAAAATTTAAGACATAATCTAAAACTATCAAACCCTCTAGAGGTCTATGTTTTCTTCGAACTTCATCCCCCAAAACCACTAGCATAGAACCAGAGTTTCACACATATTAAGCAAGTGCTCTACCACTGACATACAGCACCATTTCATTTTGTAATTTTAAATATACATGCAAATGTATTTTAGTGATCATGTAAGAAACAATGAATTTTAAACTAGACTAAGGCTAAGGGTCTAGTTCAATGGCAGCCTGCAATGCTTACTCAATATGCATTGGAACCAGGGTTCAATGCCCAGTACCAAATGAAACAAAAGGTGGTAGAGTTCACATCTGTAAACTGTCTTTAGAAGGGTTAGAATGGTAAGGGTTAGTTGGGTATGGTGGCACATATCTATAGCCCTTGGAAAGCTGAGGCAAGAGGGTCAGCAGTTCAAGGTCATCATCTACTAAATTGGAAATTTGAGGCAGCTACATGAGACTCTGTCTCAAAAACTAATGAGGAACAGTAAGGGTTTCTCAGTTGAATGGGAAACCCAGCTCTATTATCAAGAACCGCCATCTCTGGTGGGTTGTCCTCTGACCTCATATGCACACTGCCATGGAAAAGTTCACATCACCGCACATGTAAATGTAAGGTCATACAAACAGATACAGACAATAAATGTTGAAAAGAACTGATAGAGAAAAAAAAAAAAAAAAAAAAAAGCACTCGGTGGTGGAGTGCTCATTAAACTGAGACAGGGCTGGTAATGAAATCCTGGCATCCCAGCTACCTGGCAGGCTAAGACAGGCTCACAGGTTCAAGGTCCGCACATGCTGAATTAAGGCCAGACTGGTAAATTTAATGAAATCTCTCAAAAACATTTGGGGATATAGTTTAGTAATGGAGAACCTGCCTAGCATACACAGTCCCCAGTACTGAAAGGACAAGAGAGTTCATACTAGAAATTTGTTTTTCAAGACAGGGTTTCTCTATGTAGCCCTGGCTGTCTTAGAACTCAACTCTGTAGACCAGGCTGGCCTTGAACTAAGTGATCTACCCATCTTTTTAAAAAAAAAAAAAAAAAAAAAACAACTTTATTTCGCCGGGTGGCGGCACACGCCTTTAATCCCAGCACTTGGGAGGCAGAGGCAGGCGGATTTCTGAGTTCAAGGCCAGCCTGGTCTACAGAGTGAGTTCCAGGACAGCCAAGGCTACACAGAGAAACCTTGTCTCAAAACAAAAAACAAAAAACAAAAAACAAAAAAAAACCCAACTTTATTTTATGTGTATTGGTGTTTTGCCTGCATATGTCTGTGCATCAGTCATGTATTACAATTGTAAGCTGCCTTGTGGATGCCTGGAATTGAACACAGGTCCTGTGAAGAGTAGTCAGTGCTCTTAACCACTGAGTCATCTCTTCAGCCCCTATAAATAACTTAAAAATACCAGTCTCTCATTTAATTTCTTTAAAGTGAACTCTAAGGTGAATAGAAAATCTACTTGCAAAAATATGAAAATTGAGGATTCCAAAGTTATCAAGCCCCACTAAATCAAGTTTAGTGTCTTCAACATAAGAGATAATAAAATACAATAATTTCACAGTCAGCTTGTATACAACTCAAACTTCAAAACATAAAGGGCATTTTCCTTGACCTTTGGCCACTTCATCAAGTAGCACCACTGACCCAACTGGACTGATGCCATTTAGAACTGGACAAACAGGGAGTACAGTCAGAAGGCTGCCTGCACAACACCGTTTGCACCATCTGCTCCTAAGGTCAAATCCTACCCAAATGTGCTCACCTAGAGAAGTTTCTAAGGTTAGGAAACATGTTATTATGCCCACTCTTCCCTCCTTAAAAACAGAGAGAGAGAAGAAAGGAAGAAAGGAAGAAAGGAAGAAAGGAAGAAAGGAAGAAAGGAAGAAAGAAAGAAAGAAAGAAAGAAAGAGAAAACCTCAAGAGCTTCAATCATATGTACAGAGACAGCCAGTGCTCTAAGAGTTGTGGTAAATTAGTCCATGACTAGTAGACTAGTACGTGTCCAATGATGGGCAGGCAAGACACCACTATCATAGATGCATCCTCTTAAACAACAACTTGCTCATCTACAAATAAAGGGTAGCAAATTAAAATTCTTCACAGGATAGAGTACAACAGAATAAACAAAGCTGAAAATTCTGGATAAATGTAATCCTGTTAAAGAACACACCCGATCTGAGGTGAGGAAATTCATTACTCTACTTTTCTCCCAGAGCCCAGACAGGGAGCTTCAAAATCTGTCATAACCCAGAACCACTACGTTCTTTGACTCCTTGGCAGATTAATACCTGGCTTCTTCGTGTACTAACTAACAAAGTACCTACTGACCATATACAACCTTTGAAGGAAAGGCCATTATACTGTGGGCCTAACAGCTTTTCTATAGGAAAGAACAAATTTGGTATGAATTGCCCTGTTTAACAAATTGCTGAGACATTCAGAAAAATAACCGGCCACAATTTGAGACCACACACTGACTGACACAAAGGGCTCTTACAACAGAGAAAATCAAGATGCATCCTCTGCTTCACAATATTTTACATATAAACGGTCTGTCAACAGTGAGGGAAAGCCAACTTTGGAACTTCAGTGTTCGGAGTCTGGACTTTTTTTGCTTAAGCTTTGTAACGAGGATTTTTTTGTTTAACTCAAGCATCCCATGAGCAAATCACCTTCCTTAAACCTTGAAACACTGCTGGCCAATACATTTGACAGTCTTTAGAACCGATTAAGCATCTGAGACATACTCCTGCACTTTCATTTCAAAGCCACTAGACCCAAGTCCCGGAAGGCAGGAAGCCAGCGTTTCCCACTCCAGGTAGGAAAAAACACCCTCATGCATCACCCGGTCTCAGGCTGCCTCCTGGGCAACCTGGGGTACTCAGACCCTTCTCTCCCGCTGCGTCGGGGTAAGTAGGGAGATAGCCTGTCTTTCTCCCCAGCCACTAACGCGCACAAGGTGCGGACCACGCTCACCGAGAGTCACCGGAGCTAAAGATAGCTCCGCCGCACCTGGGGAGGGAGAGCCTGAGCCCCGCGCGCCGCCGCCAGGCCCGCCCTTGCCGCCCTTCGCGTCCCGGGCCCTTCGGGGGCTGGGGTCCTTGCCGCTGCCCCTTCCAGAACCTCAGGGACTAGCTCCGGCCTGCCAGCCCTCGATGGGCCCTGCCGCCCAGGCTCCGACTTGCAAGCGGCTCGACCCCCACTGCGCGCCACGGCCTGCACCTACCCCGCCACCCTACCGCCGCGGCTCCAGCCGGGGCGCTCGCCCACCGAGCCTCGGTTCGCCTGCTCCGCGCCCGGCTGCCCACTCCGCCCGGGCGCTCGGAGAGCCGGGGCTGCGCCCACACTGGGCATGCCCGGGCCGCACGGGGCAGCTGGGAAGTCGGGCCGGCAGCCTGCCGGTCGCTGGGCAGGGGCGGGGCTAGCGAGGCAGGGCGGGGCCATACTGGAGGGGCGTGGTCTGGGAGCCTGGGAATTGTAGTTGGCTAGACCTCAGAGGCCAGGCTCATTCTGGGTATCCAGGTCCAGGATTCTAGCCCTTTGTTGCCTCCTAGTCAAACCCCTTCTTACTGTTAGGCCATCGTTAGCCTCCTCAATCTATCTACACATCAGTGCTGGTCTTTCTGAAATCCTTTAAGAACAAATGATGAAAACAATAAAATAGGAGCCACTTTGATAATTTGGAGGCTTTATATAGTTAAAGACTAATAAATCAGGTAAGGTGATGCACACCTGTAATCCCAGCCCTTGGAAATCTGGAGAAGAAATGCTCCAAATTCTAGTCCAGCCTTGGCTACATAGTAAGTACCAGCCTAGGTAGGGCTACGTAACAACACCTTGATTCAGAAAAACAAAACCAAAAACTCAATAGAGTAATCGGTTATCATGCACATCCGCAAAGCCCTGGCTTCAAGTCCCAGCATTATATTACACAGGCACGATAGTACAATCTCAGCACTTGGGATTTGGAGGCAAGAGGATCAGAAGGCACCAACCACGTAGGCTGTATTTAGTGTGGATTCTAGTGATGGAATGGCTGTGATGAAAACCAAGTACGGATTGCTATTTCCACCTCCATCACCATGCGTTCAGTTCTAGCCTAGCTCCACAATTTCATGTTATGAAACTGTAGGAAAAGCCACTTTTTTTTTTTGGGGGGGGGTGGTTCAAGACAAGGTTTCTCTGTGTAGCCCTGGCTGTCCTGGAACTCACTCTGTAGACCACGCTAGCCTCAAACTGAGAAATCCTCCTGCCTCTACCTCCCAAACGCTGGGATTAAAGGCGTGTGCCACCACTGCCTGGCCAGGAAAAGCCACTTTTACCTTTACCTTTTTCAGGTTTCTCCTTTGAGTCTAAGAAACTAAACCAAAAATAAGTGAAGTATAAGAAAAGCATACGAGTTATCTAGTGAGTTAGTAGTGACTGGCATATAAACCCTGGGAAGGGATGAAGAAGGGTAGAGATGTGTATTAGGGTTTTCTTTTCTTTTCTTTTTTTTGCAGGGGGTGGAGGAGGCTGGAGACAGGGTTTCTCTGTATAGCCCTGGCTGTCCTGGAACTCACACTGTAGACCAGGCTGGCCTTGAACTCTAGATCTGCCTGCCTCTGCCTCCCAAGTGTTGGGATTAAAGGCGTGGGAGTCATGGTTTAGTTTAGTCAGGGTTTTCCAGAGGAACAGAATTTAATGAATACATATGGGGTTTATTAGGATGACTTACAGGCTGTGGTCCAACTAAACCAACAATAGTTACCTGTGAATGGAAGGTTCAAAAGTTCAGCAGTTGTTCACTTCACAAGGCTGGGTGTCGAAACTGGTCTTCAGCAGACACTGGAATCCCAAAGTAGTAGGCTCTAATGCCAGTGGAGAAATGGACTTGCCAGTGAGAGCAAGAGCAACCAGGCAAAGAGTGAGTTTCCTTCATCCATGTTCTTTATATAGGCTGCCAGCAGGAGGTGTGGCCCATATTAAAAAAAGGTCTTTCCACTTCAGAAAATCTTGATTAGAAGAGAGTCTTCCCAACTGGGTGTGGTGGTATACTCACTCCTTTAGTCCCAGCATAGGAAAAGCTGAGGATTAAGATTAAGTTCCAAGCCAGGTGGTGGTGGCACATGCCTTAATCCCAGCACTTGGGAGGCAGAGGCAGGCGGATTTCTGAGTTCAAGGCCAGCCTGGTCTACAGAGTGAGTTCCAGGGCAGCCAGGGCTACACAGAGAAACCCTGTCTCAAAAGCAAACAAACAAACAAACAAACAAAACAAAAAGATTAAATTCTAGGACATCCAGGACTTAACGGAGACACCCTGTCTTGAAAACAGAACTAGCTGTGTAGACCAGGCTGGCCTTGAATTTAGAGGTCCACCTGCCTCTGCCTCCCAATGCTGGGACTAAAGGCATGTGCTACCAGTTCCCAGCCCAAATGTTTTTAAACGACATTGTGCAAAGAATGGCAATTATACAGAAGTGGTGGGTGGGGCTAAAGAAAAAAATCACATTTTAATAAGGTTTGTTTTGCACCCAGTCTATTGGCTATTTTTTAAAAATTTAGCCCAGTAGACATGTATACTGGGCAATCGCTTTATCTCTGAGCTAAATTTCCACCCCCTTCAAATTTCTATTCATCTTACTTTCCTTACGGTTATAGAGCAGCAACTCCCTGCTGTTAAGAGGGGAAAGAGAGGATAATAGCCCCTCGTAGCTTGGTAGTGTAGCTCAGTGGTAGAGACCTGACTAGTCTTCCTCTGGCCCTACCTTTGAAAGAACTCCTTTCTTGATGGCTTTGTTTCACTTTTAAGTTCATTTTAGTATAAGACTCTGTGAGACCCTCAGAGAGTCTTAGCCCCAATGCGCTACCCCACAAACCACAGATTGACATAGATCGCTGCAATAACATGAGGTTTATTGATCCAACGTGCGTGGCCAATGCATGTGGGGTTGCTCATCCTGGGAGGAAGAGGCAACAACGAATTCAGAAAGCACACATCTTTTACACTTTACAGAGGCAACAGGGCTAGTTGGCTTATTCTGATTGGTGCAGTTTCAAACAAAGGATCTCTTCAGGCACTGGTTGGCTTGCTGAAGGGGGCTGTTTTTGGCTTCATTGCCCCCTTACCTAACTCTTGTACCTGGCAAGCCCCTGGAACGGGTCATGCTGGAAAGTCCCGGAATTTTTGTAAGGTTAGGGTGTTCTTGGACCCCAGTACAGGGAGGGGTAGAACATCTAATCTTGTTCTTACAGGTTATGTTCTGGTCAGCTTTTAGTTCAACCCAGCCCTCCTGACCTTTAAAAACTTTGTTTTTCTTATACAAGCAGATGTCTCTACTATAGTTAGTTCTGGCTTATTATTTCTTTCTCAAAAGTCTTGTTTTTACCTTTATTCTTACATTCCCAGAACTTTGTTTCTATATTCTCAAAAACTTGGCTTCCATATTTCCAGAACCTTGTTTCTACAGCTTTGTTTTTCACTTTATTACTTCATTAGCTCACAATTACCTTATAGAAAAATGACATCATTTAGGGTAGCCTATTTGCTTACTCTCTGAACTATTCTGCTTCTTCTAGAAGCCTTTTTATTCCCTACTCCCAACCTCTTCTATGACTCTTCACTTCTTTTTCTTCCAATTTCCCTTTGCCTTCACCAATGCTTAGAGCTGCTACTGGTAGGACCACCTATAGAATCAAATGCTTATTATAAGCCATTTAGTTCAGCCTCCTACATGGAAAGAGCCTGAAGCCCAGATGTCAAAGTCAAAGGCAGAACAAACACCCAGACCTTTCGGATATGCTATCAGTGAGGTGGCTCTTGCTACAATTCAACATCATGTCCAAAAGCAACTTGAAGAGGAATGTATTTGGCCTACATTTTTATATCACATTCTGTCAATGATTTAAAGTCAGGACAGGAACTTGAGGCAGGAAGTGAAGCATGAAGGAATATTGCTTACTTACTTGCTTTCCAAGGCTTGTTTGGTCTGCTTTCTTCTAACACCCAGGCCCACCTGCCCAGGTGTGGGATTGCCCTCAGTGGGTTGGGCTCTCCACCCCAATCATTATTCAAGAAAATCAAGCCCTACAGACTTATCTACAGACAATCTGATGGAGACATAGTCTCAATCTGGGTCCTCTTCCCAGGTGATTCTTTACCTAACAAACTGACAAAGCACTAATCAGGACAGCTCTCTTCCATTTTGATAGACTAACATTCCCTGGCCCAAGTTCAAGAACCATTGCAGAATAAACTTCCCCTTTCCCTGGTGTGCCAAAATCTTAGCTTCCTGTTCAAATCAGCAAGACAGGACAGAGAAGAGAGCAAAGCCTCCAGAAGTGAAGTCCTTGCTGATTTCAGTGTTTGACACAAACCTGTAATCATAGCATTGGAAAGATAGAGCGTGGAGGATTCCAAGTTCAAAGCTAGCCTGGGCTATATGAGAAGGCTCTGCTTTAAAAAAGAAAATTACCCTGATGGTGGCGATTCAAGACTTTTACCCTGTACAGGAAGACAAACAGAGACAGGTAGGGCTGTGTGAGTTCAAAGCCAGCCTGGTCTATTTGTAAGTTCCAGGCAAGCCAGGACTCCATAGTGAGACTCTGATTCAACATAATAATGTGAATCATATCATCATTCTGGATTTACATATGGGAACTTATTTATTTATTTATTTATTTGTTGTTGTTTTTTTTTTTTTTTCAAGATAGGGTTTCTTTTTATAACCCTGGCTGTCCTGGAACTCACTCTGTAGCCCAGGCTGGCCTCTAACTCAGAAACCTGCCTGCCTCTGCCTCTGCCTCCGCCTCCCAAGTGCTGAGAGTAAAGGTGTATGCCACCACTGCCTAACTATAGATGGAAACACTTAAGGGGAGAAACTTTTGTTTTTGTTTTTTTTTTTTTTTTGTTTGATTCAGCCATAAACAATAATCTCTTCTCTGATGACATAGATCTGGGATCTGGGTCTGGGGATTTCCTCTCAAAGTTTCTATTCTCATAAGTCATGTGATTCATTTACTCCACCACTAAGAATCCCATAAGCTATAAAACAGGTCCATGTAGGCTGTTTATAATCCTAGCAATCAGGAGGCCCAAGAAAGAGGACTGTGAGAAAAGTGAGGCCAACCTGAGCTACATAGGCTATATAGAAGATTCTGTCTCAAAACAAACAAAACAAACAAAGTCATGATTAAGAAGGGATATTCTGCCAGGCAGTGGTGGTACATGCCTTTAATCCCAGCACCTGAGAGGCAAGAGGCAGACAGGTTTCTGAGTTCGAGGCCAGCCTGGTCTACAGAGTGAGTTCCAGGACAGCCAGGGCTACATGGGGAATCCTGTCTCAACCCCCCCCCCCCCCCCACCACCACCACTACCAAAAAAAGAAGGAATATTCTTAACATTTTCTTCCATCTTTGGTGAATAAATCACTTCAATGATTATTAGCAAAAACTACAGAGGAAAACTATTTCTTTAGGTTTGATTGGTTTGATTTTGAGACAGGGTTTCTCTGTGTAGCCTTGTCAGTCCTGGAACTCACTATGTAGACCAGTCTGGCTTCGAACCTTCTACCTCTGCATATTGAGTGCTGGGATTAAAGCATGACCCACCCCCGGGGGGCACTTTTATTTAGGGATTTTATTTTTACTGAAAAAAAAAAACAACAAACATTTCATCTGCTGATTCTTAGAAATCTCATTATAAGGAAATTTAAGTGGCTTTTGGACTGCAGGAGCAAGACAGACACACTGTAGGCCGGAGGCTGTTAGTTCAGGTGGTGGATCCACTGGAAGATTTTTTTTTAAAGGTTTATTTATTTATTTCATGCATATGAGTACACACTGTAGCTGTACAGATAGTTGTGAGCCTTCATCTGGTTGTTGAGAATTGACTTTAGGACCTTTGCTCACTCTGGTCAACCCCACTCGCTCCCTCAGTCCCTACTCGCTCTAGCCCAAAGATTTATTTATTATTATAAATAAGTACACTGTAGCTGTCTTCAGACATACCAGAAAAGGACGTCACATCTCATTGCAGGTGGTTGTGAGTCAACATATGGTTGCTGGGATTTGAACTCATGATCTTCAGAAGGACAGTCGGTGGTCTTACCTGCTAAGCCATTTCACCAGCCTCACTGGAAGATTTCTAACATAGAATAGTTAACAAATTTAAGATGCTAGGTTCTGTGCCCAGAAATTGTGTTATCTGTTCATTCCAAACTAAAAAGAAAAGGAAAATGTAAGTGGTTTAATAATAAACTGATTTTTATAATTATCAATTACAAAGCAGCTCTTCCTCCAAACTTTATTCTTTCTTAAAAAAAAAAAAAAAATCATCACAGTTTAAAGCCAGGTATAGTTCTTGCACCTGGGATGCTGAGGCTGGAGGATCACTTGAGCCCACAAATTCAGTTCCAGGCAGAATAAAGGCAGCAAGATCAAATCTAACTAATTTGAAAAGAAGAAGAAGGAGGAGGAGGAGGAGGAGAAGGAGGAGGAGGAGGAGGAGGAGGAGGAGGAGGAGGAGGAGGAGGAG
>JADRCD010204716.1:23077-39013 GCA_019843815.1 Montemys delectorum | reverse complement strand
AGAGAGAGAGAGAGAGAGAGAGAGAGAGAGAGAGAGAGAGAGAGAGAAGACATACAGATGGATGTCCTTTGCATATTTACTTATAAAAGATACCCTGTCCTTATGTGCCTACATGTACAGAATCTAGGTAAGGGGCCATACATGTGTTGTTTTTCCATTTTTCTCTTATAACATGTAAGTTGTCTTCCAGGGTGCTTTATTTGGTTCTATCCCTTTAAAGAATTAGGAGCAACTCTTTATCCACATTATCTCCTGATAAATCCCCTGGATTCCCTGCTAAAACAGTCTTGGTGAAGAGCCGATCAACAGGCTCAGGCTTCTTAAATTTTAGGATGATTAATCCCAGATCCACATGAACAATCTTTCAACTGTTTCCTTTGCCTGATGCTAAAATTTATCATCTTAATGTGTTTAGGGCATCTCTAGTCGGCCCATTTCTATCATCGATGACCCTCTGAATCGATTTGGAAACCATCCATCCCTTTCTGCTTACTTGCTTGCTTACTGTCCTCTCAACATACCTATGAGAGAATAGCCTTCTGAACAAAAGTTCCCAGAATTTAATTTAAAACAAACAAACAAACAAACCCCCTCATAAAATCTGTACTTTACAATGAATCTTCTGCAAGGCTGAATAAAGGCTTACGAAGACAGCGGTTGTGGGAGGTCTGCATGTCACAGGTCTAGAGTCTAATTACAATCTACCTTCAGTTACCTTTAATGCACTAATCATCCACTTCTTCACACCTCTGTGTCTGACCTAACACAGGTACATTTTTTGGAATATATGAACATACCATGAGCTTCCAGCAACCAAACAATGCTGTCAGGTAGTCAGAGGTCTAAAGTGGAGCATCCCTCGCTCTCCCATCAAGTGCCTACCAACTGTTTCCACCAATGACCTTGAATGGTGTCTTAATTTGTGATTTTATTAGTTCTGTTCCTGTAATAGCTTCCTGAAACTTGCTACTGGGTTGAAATGGGGAGTCTGGGACACTGTGGTACCAGACCATTGTCACTCACATTAGCTCCAGAATAAACTATATATCACCGACTTAAAGGTGAGAGTTTAGTTTCGGATTGACAATTTGGGCCCAATATTTTGATGCTTAATTCCAAGCTTCCTCAGCTGCTAGTATGGGATTGGTTGTGGGGATGTACTTTATTTTAACGTCTAACGTGCTCCTACTTGCATTTGTATTTAATTGCTATTTTGTTCAAGGATCACATTTCTCTCTAGTTAATTTCTAATGGCCGTTCTTTTGAGGGCACGTGCACTGCAGAGGTAGCAGCTGATTTCCATTAGGCCCCAGTTTTCTCAGCAGGAACTTCCACTGACCTAAGTAAGCATCCCTTTCACAACACGGGCCCAGGCACAGCCACAAGCTCCATGGCCTTCCAAGGCCTTGAGCCTCTTTGGCTTAATGAACTGCTACTTCTAATTACTTTTAAATTATTTTAATTGCTTGAAGCCATGAAAACACGCACACACACCCCATTTGTGCATTTTGAAAGAATTGCCAGCGTCCACTCAGGCCAGTATTTCCACTGACACAATATGATTTCGAAAAAAGATCAAAGACTTGCAAAACGAGACCACTGAAAGCATCCTTCCTTGTTCACCCATCAGGACTCAACATCATCTAAAACCAATGTGATTCCTAGAAGGACTGGCTAACCTGATTCCCCATGTATTCTAGTGAAGCTGTCTAGTACAGAATTGAAATAATTGTGTATTTGCTTCTTTCTTTCGAGAGAGCAACAAAAACCAAAACCCCAGCAGCCACTTAGCTAAGATCCGGGTCTCATTTTATTTTATGTTAGAAGGGCAAAGAGTCATGCTCCAGAGTCTGTTGGTTTCATGGTTTCTCTAAGGCTTTGAAAGAATTTCCTATGTGCCTGTGCAGAAACTGAAATTTTAGTGTACTTCATGTAGGGCTGATGTCCATTTGGGATTATGTTTAAGTATACAGTCTGACAGGTTCTAAAGCTGAACAGAAACTCCAGCTTGGTTGACATCACTGTAGGAGATTAACAAAGAGGCCACACTGAATCACCAATGAATATTGGCAAAATGTAGTTACTGAGTCACAATCTCAGGAACTACAGAGCCTTGAGTCTACCTGCCATCACATTATCTCCCACATTACTTACAAGTATATTTTCAAGTCTTTTCCTGCCTTATTTGGAGGAGGGGGATACCTCTCCCAAGCGACACTCATTCTCCCCTCCATGCCCCAGGCCCTAGTCATTTTTACCATGTCAGGTTTTCTCCTGAGAACCAGTCCTCCCACCTTGTCCTGGTGACCACGCCTTCTTGACCCTCCCAATGCAGCTCTCACTTCCGCCTCTCTACTATTGCTTTTCTTGAAGCTTCCTCTGGTATCAGTGTGAACTACTCAATTCTGTCTTAACCACTAGCTCTGAGAATGTAACATGGACCCACTTTCCCTGTCCCTCCCAGTTCTGCCTTTTCAGTGTGGGACTCACTTTTGACAAGATTTCCTTTACAGTGGCAAGATGGCTGCCAGCCCGTTAACACAGTAGTGCTTCCTTTCCTGTGGCATGCAGACACATGTCTCTTCTGTCCAATACTTCCCCTTGTCCCAAGCTCTGTTCTTCTGGTCGTTGCACGAAATGCTGTGCCCAAGGCTGGACCCACCAGCTTTATTGGTTTGAGCCAATCTGGAGTCACTTGTAGAACTGAAGGCTGGGTAACCAGAGCTCCTCCTCAGAGGCAGAGAGGAGAGGGTGGGTCATCTCTACTAGCAAAAGAAGTGGGGTGGGTGTACTGGGGAAAGAACACGGAGGGATCAATGAGCTGTACTCAAAATTATCCAGTGCAAAGGACAGTGGGAGATATTAACAAGGCTCTAAGAACTACAATTTGGAAGAGAAATTGTAGGAAGAGAAAGCAGAAGTCATAGAAGTCATAGCCAGGGAAGATAGCAGAGGCAGGAAAAATCGGTTGGAATCTGTTCACCGGAGCAGGGAGTAAGTCCATTATGAAGCAATAATTACCTAAGCTGGTTGACCATTAGACTCATGTGGAGGCCATTTTTGCTTTGGTCCTGTCGCTTGGAAGTCTTCAGATGTAGAGCTGATATGTGGAAGATGGGGTATCCAGAACATAAGTAAGGGATCCTTGGCCAGAATGGTGAGCCCCAAAGGGAAAAAGCCTCAATCCAACCTGCACCTCTGCTGCATGCTAAGAGGCACGCAGCAGGCAAGGCAGGCCTCTCTTTTCTCTCCAAGTGACCGAGTCATTAAGCTGCGGCATACGCAGGCTGAGCTGGCTGTGGGGCCATGTCCAAATGTCCCTTTCCCCAGATACATTGACTTCATTTGGTCGAAATGCGTGAGTTCGGTGCTTTTAAAAACTACACAATAGAGGGGCTGGAAGGGTGGCTCAGCATTGAGCGTACTAATGCTCTTCCTAAGGACCTGGATTCAGTTCCCAGCATCCACATGGTGGCTAGCAAACATGTCTAACTCTAGTTCCAGGAGATTCCACGCCCTCTTCTGGCCTTTGCGAGTACTGCAAGAACACAATGTGTAGCCACACATGCCGGCAAAAACACCCATACACATAAAATATATTTTGAAATACAGAATATAACTGAGTTAAGGATAAGCATTGTTTAATATTTGGTGAATACATAAGCCTTAATTCTGTTTTTTTTTTTTTCAAGACACGATCTTGTTATGTAGCTTTGGAGAGCCTGATAGTCTTTATGTAGTTCAGGGATACTTTGAACCCACGGCTATCCTCCTGCCTCAGCTGCCTACTGCTGAGACCACAAGTATGCATGAGACTGGGATGGAACTGAAACACTTAATACAGTGATTTTGTGCCAATTCTTCCTTTGTTAGGCTCTGAGTTATTCTGAAGGAAAAAAAAAAAATAGAAAGGCTAGAAACACTCATATCCAGAGTAAGGCTCACTTGATCAGCTAGTGCCACTGAAATCAGTTCAATGTGTATTCAGTTCCTATCAACTTTAATGACCCTTGTTGGCCCTGTAGTAGGGAAAGGAAAGATTAAGATAACCAAGAGAGCTCAGAGGGCTGGGGAAGACATTTCAGGTTAGCATAGGAAATGGAAACTCTACAGGGATGACCAGGACTCTCTCCCCTCCTCTCCAACTGCCAGCATTTGTCTAGGTGGGGTAATGCAGGATCTAGCGACATAACACAGACTCTCTTTTTCCCTTTAGGATCCAGCATGTGCTTCTAGCCCCAAATCCTCCAAATGGACTCTGATTCCATGCGGGTAGATGAAAGATGAGAAACACAGTAGCTTTCTGGTGGATTTTCTTTGGCGTCTGTTCTCAAGCCAATTGTTTGAAGCTCCCCTCCACCCCCCTTTAAGACCCAGTACATCTCATTTGGGCTTCTCCCTTTCCATGGGGAGGAATCCACCAGAGACAGTCCACCAGAGGCAAGGCACTAACTTTTCATACTCCTGAGTCCTTTGTTTCATTTTGGCCAAAGATCAGCATTGAGCTAGGTGGTTGCCAGCTGCAAAACAGCTGTGCAATTCAAGAAAACCGCACTGGGCTCAGGAGGCTGAAGGGCTTTATTAAATTGGGGAGGGCGGGGGAACAGGTTGGGTTATCTCCCTCTCAGACTTCCCCCCAAGAAAGTCTCTCTGATGCTGGGGATCTGATGTAAGGCGAGCTCAGATTTCTCACCTCTGGGCTGTAATTGTAGAGAGTCATTTGTATTTGGAGCAAGAAACCTTGGGAAAAAGAAATATTGTGCATTTGAGGTCAGTGGGGGATTAGACAAGCCATTCTTGTTTGTTTTAGCATGTCAGCAAACTTGCCAAAGTCATAGACTGCATGAGTCATTTTAAAGAAATCAAACGATTGCAAATTGTCAAGACTTTATAAGACACAGGCTACATCCTACCTTTGCAATCAAATAAAATGCACTTTCTGGGGTTCAAAACACAAGATACAGATTTTTTAAAAAAAAAAAAAAGTCTAACATTAATAATAACAACAACGAATTTCTGGAGTTCTTTGGCCATCCAGTCTAACTTAGGCAATTGACACACTCTAGGCTCAGTAAGAGACCCTGCCCCAAGAAATAAGGCAGAAAGTACTGAGGCTGTAGTCCAGTGGTATTCTTACCTCATACCTGTGACCCTAGGTTCCATACCCAAAACTTAAAATGGAGAGGGACTGAGAAGAACTCTGGACACACACACACACACACACACACACACACACACGCATGCACGCACTCACTCACGCGGGAACAGACAGACAGACAGACAGACAGACAGACAGACAGACATCTTCATTAATGTATTTGGTTAATGTGCCCAGCATGTCTAGAATGGATTTGTTTTATTTTTTATAGCCAATTATCTAGAAGCCTAAAAAGGAATCATATTTCTAACTTGCAAATCCATGAGCAATGCAGCCATTCCTCAAAAGATAGATTTACAACTGAGTGTTTTGGCTGTGATTGTTCTGGGATGGTCAGAGCCAGTGTAGTAAATAAGATTATTCACACTCTGACTCCACCTGGAGCAAAAGCACAGAGACACAAGTTCACAGCTTTTGAGTTACATTGCTGTCATCTCCCAGATCTTGACACAGCATTGGCACATGAAAATTGTTTCCTGCCTGGCAATGTCAAACACAAACACTTGAAAAAAAAATCACATAAAATACATTGATGCAGTATTTTCTTGGCAAACTCTCCTAATAAAATTTTGAATGAGATCCCTGGAAGCTTAGGAGGAAGCAAAGCTCCCAGCTCTTTTCTAGGAAATGAAAAGGCCTCCTTCGTGGTGGGAAGACAACGCTGGGATTGAAATACAGTCTATGGAGCGTTTAGATAAAGGGATGGAATAAGTTTGCTTCTCAACCCCCCAAAAGCTGAATCGGGGGAGGCTCAGATGGAGGTAAGTATGTGGGGCGTGGTTATGGAAGAAGGGGTTGTGATTAGCCCTAGGCAGAAATTAGTCTGTCACTTGGGATTAGTTAGAACTTGTTGATAATCACCCTCGACATTTTCATGAACTTCCATCTCACTTTGATGACCCCTGACTGTCCTGTAAAGAGGCAAGTTTGTGGCTCCCCATTCATTTTATACTTAATGCAGTGATAAAGCCATGCCTCCTTTTTGTCCTGAGAGGTGAAATTTCTGGTGATCAGAGAAAAGCCGCGCTGAATATCCATATTTTGAGTCTAATATACAGGCTGGAGGCAGTTCAAACATAGTCTAATAAATGCATCTCTCTCCCCAAGAGTCTTCCAAAGGAGAATGGTTAAACAATCTTAAGATTAAAACCCTTCCCCTTTGCCCCTGGTCACCATTTACCTTTTTATTATCTGTTACTTTTTTAAAAATTCAAAATGTATAACTTAATAAAATGATATCCAGTTAGCAAAGGCTACATTCAGTTGCATTCAGTCACTCATTCTCTTCCAATAAGCACCATCCCAGCCTCTTTCCCAGGACTCCAGTGGTCTTGGTCTTTTGAGGAGTCTAAGGAATAGGTAATGAACATTCAAGCTGGCCTGAGAATCCAGACAGATGCGGCTCCTGAACTCTACCCTTCTTTACACGCTTCGAACATCTTTTGCCCACGTTGCCATTTGACAGCTGTGTTTTCGAAGCCTACAGATGTCCGGCTGTCTTGATTCATCCATTCAAGCAAAATAATTGGAGTTGGAGATCTCACCTCATGCTTTTGACCTTGCTCTTTGATTTTAGCAGCAAGCACCTCAGGTTTGCACTGTTAAAGGCACTCTGAAATCTCTTTCGGGAAAACTAAGGACCAGCCTACACGACTTGACAACCCATAGAGAATGGATCAATGGTCCTCTGAGCGAGGTTAGAGGAACAGGACCACAATCAGTAATTTCCCTTTAGGGCTCTTAAGAAAATGTGATGATCTTGCTTCATGGGACCCTGTGGTTTAATGTCTGCTTGGGCCAACAAGATGTCTACACAAATGATCAAAGCTGATGACAAAGCTGAGGCACAGCCATAACTGGATAACTGGCAGAGGGCACAGGTGCGGTGGCACTTAGAGGCAGAGAAGACATAAGTCGTGGTACCCACTAGCTTTTGCTTACTCAAGAGGTAAGGAACCACCTGTCTTCTAGCAATGGGGTTTCCCAACCCAGGCTCTGGATGATCCTATAACCTTCTAAGGACATAGATTCAAGTGGACAGTCCAAGCATCAGTGAGACCATGAACCATGTCACCAGTACATCTGTCTTTAGTAACTTCTACACTGGTGCTGGTGTTCTCTTTCACAGCAAGGACTGCTGACAAGCGGGCTGCTCTGAAGTCAGCTGCGTTTCCTAAACTCCTCATGAGGCCCACGTGCAAGATGCAGCTAGGAAGCATGGACTGGGCTTCCTGGGGTGGGGAAGGCTTGTAAATTCTTGCAAAGTGTTCATCCGTTTCAAAGGATGAGCACTAGCGTGCAGCCAATAAAATGGTTAGGTAACTCCTCGGGCTAGCATCTGAATGTGTGCTTCTTCCCGGAATATGAGCAAGGTTTAGGAAAGAGAAGACTGTGCTTCTTCGTCAGGGCACTCAACAAGAGCAATAGCCCTTCCCTTCTTTATTAGCCCAGCTTCTAAACGTTTGCTTTTCAAAGATCTAGGAAAGGAAACTGAGATTAAAGTCCCTAGGGTGGAACAAGCATAGGTCCAAAGGTTGCAGCATACTCTCCTTCAGCTCTTCAGGAAGAGTAAGGAAGATCTCTCTGCTCACCCTACAAAGTACCAACATAGACAGTAGGTTTTTCAGGGTTACTGGATCCCTGTAGGATCAACAGGACAAAGAGGGGACACCTGGTTTCCTTAGTCTTTCATTCCTCTACCTAAGCATCTCTTAGGAAGCCACTAAGTGACCTGCTAGTGGGCCAGCTGTGAATGTCCATCTGTCTCCTCACTGAGAATTTAGATGGGGCCTTGGGAGCTCTGGTTGGTCAAGGTTATTTATATGCCCAGGAAGCTGCCCTTCCTTAGTGAACTGTGCCCTTTCTACCAGCTGTGAACATTCTTAGGCGCTACCTTTATGGATTGTGTAGGACTGAAATCCCCTCCAAAGTTGTTCTGTTTTGGATATGTCTACTTACAAATTTATTAATTATATAGTAAAGTAACAGGCCAACTATAGAAGAAAAATATCCCTTAGACACAAGCAGAAGGGGACAACTGGAGAAGTAGGGGGACAGGGATGAAAGTCTTGGGACGCAGTGATAAAAGCAAAGTATGTATGAAAATACCTAAAATAAACCCATTACTCTACATAAAAACTTAAAAGCAAGGAGAATCAAGAGTAAAACCATCATTTTTTTTTCTTTTTTTAAAAGTGAACATTAGCCACCAAGCTCCTAGCTTGGAGTCATAGCAGTGTTATGGGTAACAAATCATTCACATAGAGCAAATGATCAAAAACAGAAGGGTTTGGCAAAGAGGAAAGCCCCATCTACCACCAATCCGAGAACCCCTAGGACAGCTTGCTCCAAACCAATTATATAAGGGACATGGTGGCTTATTTACAGGTCCCATTTGCTTTCGATGCTTCAAGCACACACATACGCTGTCAGCTCTCTCTCTCCTGAGTCATTAAAATGTGAACATGTTGATTTTTTATTGTCTTGTGTGTTGTTTCTCATTCTGGGAAGGGACACCTAAAGTTCTCAGTTCCAGCTGTGAAATATCCTCCTCAGAGGTTAAACCATTTGAACTTTTCCTAAAATGTCCTTCAGTGATGATCACACGGACAGGCAGAGGACTGGTTAGGCTGCTGAGCTGTGCTCTTCAAGATGGCGGCCCCCAGCCACAGGTGTCGGTGGGAATAATTAGATTTCAAACTCAGCACCAATTTTGTAGCTCACCCTTAATAGTCGTGATGAATTATTTTTTTTTACTAATTATGACTATTTTAACTAATAAATCATAAATGTTCTAGCCATATAACCTAAATGAACTTAATCTCATTTATCTCTTTTCATATTTCAAAACTGTAGCTAATTCAACATTTCATAATTAGGAGCTAGAGGGATGGCTCAATGGTTAAGAGTACTTGTTCTTTCAGAGGACCCTACACCTACTTATGGAAGCTCACTACCGCCTAAAAACCCAAGTCCAGGGCATATGATGCCTTCCTCTCTCTGGCCTCTGTACATACACACACACACACACACACACACACACACACACACCATTTTTATTCAAAACTATATAGGCAGTGAACAATATATTTGTACTTGAGAGCACTGTGCAAGAAATATATACTCAGCTTGTTATGACATACATCAAGTTTACAACTTTGCCAACCTATCAGGAGGTGATGCAACCAAGTGTAGCCACACATTTTCTATGAATTACTTTATAGGTAGAGCAACACTCTAGCTAGGGGAGAATTCTGTATCATCCTGCCGTGTGAAGTGCTGGGGTGCTACAAATGAGTCTTGCTGAGACCTGCAAGAACAGTCTTTCATGTCCGTCATCTTATGACTTCTCAGGCCGTCATTACTTTTTTCTTCTCAGAGTAAATTTTTTTTTAAGTTAGCTGTAGAAGTTATAGATTTCATGCCCCCCACCCACCAAAACACACATTTTTTAGAAAGTTATGTATCTGGCCTTCTTACCCAGATTCTATAAACCCATACCCTCCTGTTCACACAACTCAGAGGTATGTCAGGGATATGAACCCATTATATTGCTGACCAAAGAAAACACTTCAAAATGAGTATGGGAGAGGCTTTATCCTACTTCACAGCATTAAAGTTAAAGGAATTGGCCCAAACTATCAGCTAAAACATCCCTGATGGCTCTGCTTAAGAGACGTGCTACATCTGGGATTTGCTAACTTGAGTCAGTGAAGACTTTCTATTTCCTCCCAATGACTTCCTGAAGTCATTTTTCACAAGGTTCCAACTTTCTAAGATGTTGTGCCATAAATGCCTTTGCTGTCAGCAGGCAGGGAGCCTGCCAAAGTTGGCCTTCCCGAGACATTCCGTTGGTTCTCCCTGCTCCAGGGAACTGAGGATGATGGACCATTCCTATCCTTTGGGGAGAGATACAAGTTCACTTTGATCAGGTACAAGTGAAGACTGTAGTCAGTTTCAGGGCCCTCGAGCAACATGCAGTTAGACAGATGTTCACATACTGTTACTGAGAATGGAAAAGCAGGAAGTGAGGACTGATGATGAATCAATACACACCAAATAGAAGGCAGAGCTGTTAGGATAATCCACAGAGGGCGGGGAGTGCTGCTCCGATAGAATGCCCCAGGATATGGTAACCCAATCTTCACTAGGCTGCGTTTGCACCATACTGTCTTGATGTATTCTCTCTTGTCCACTGTCTCATTTGTACTTGTCATTACTTTTTTCTTCTCACATTCAATTCTTTTTTAAGTGAGCATTAAAATTATGGCTTACAATAATGCTATAATGCATTTATCTTTAAAGATGCTATTTCAGTTTTGCAGATATGGGGGTTTTGCCTAAATGTGTGTCCACCTGTGCAGCATTTGCATGCCTGGAGCCTGCAGAAGCCAGATAAGCGAATCAGACACCCTGAAACTGGAGTTACAGATCATGGTGAACCACTGGGTAGGTCCTTGGGGATAGAACCTGAGTCCGGGTGGAAGAGAGGCAGCGCTGAGCCATCGCTCTGGGTCCTAAAGGCTATATTTTAAAGTAGGCTTGTTTGTTTACCAGACTAAAAACAAATCAGTTGGTTTTTGAGGTGAGAAGAGCTTAAAGTATATATCATGGTCAGCATGTTTGGGAGAGGTGAGAGACATTTGAACCTTAGGTGCTTGGAGGGACACCCCCCCCCCTCGCTGCAAAAAGGCACAAGTGTGCAACTAGACGACTAGCAAGGAGAGCTTCTGGATGGTAAACAAGAAGATTAGGTCTGTCTCAAGAATAAGGATCCAGAAAACAAAAACAACATACAGAACCACATGGCTATGCACCCAACGAAGCCTGCAACAGAGTCCTAAGCTCACTGCTAACTCTGTAGCAGTCTATAGAAAATTGGGGGAATGGGGACATTCTGACCATGTCCAACATCATCCTAGCTGGGCAGTAAATGTTGGATCAGGAGGTTGAGTCTAAAACATTTGATACAGACCTAATACTAACTTGAAGACGTCAGGACTATGTAGTTGGGGAAAGCTAACTGAGAGATATTCATCTTGACAGGACAGAATTATTTTTAAGATGCATTTTCTGAGCACTGTATGTATATGTAGGACTCTTTGGTATTCCCTAAGCAATCTGCAGGTGAACCACCAATAATGAGATAAACATGTGTTATCTCTTACCTTCTTACCTTGTACGCCAGCAAAATGCTGCTCTCATGTTTCCTCTTCTGACCTAATGATCATAAATAAGACAGTTAGGCGGGAAGAAATACTCCAAGCCTGAGTGTCAGACAGCAAAGGTCCTCTGAAACATCATGGGTTACCATCAAATGCCACTGTTAGCATCGACCCGTACACAAGATTACACACCAACATCTCTTACACAGCCAATAGCTGCGACTGTATTTACCAATTAGATTCACGCAATTGTTAGTAGGCCAGAGATACATTCTACATATGACAATAAAAATTTCTTATGGGAAGGGGGAAATAATAGGTTTTCACACATTTTATTTCTCCCTTTTCTCCCAGCCGCAAATTATTGCCTAACTCCTTCTCTGGATCCATATCAAGACATGGCTATGGATTTGAAGAACGGAACAAGGCTAGCTCACTCTCACACTGCTCCTGTACCAGAGTTTAGCTTTGAGTTGCCTCGCCTGCTGAAGGGGGATCTGTACTCTCTGGGTCTTTAGAAGTGTGTTTCAGAAAAGGTGCCATCTGCTCCTGTGAATTTACAGCCTCTTCCAGCAAATAGGGCAAGCAGGAATAGGAGTTCTCCAACTGAAAGCCTAAGACAGCACCAGCATGCTCTGAAGAAATAGCTTTCATTGATGTGCCCAGTCTGAAGTGGAACAGTTCCGGGTACATGGTATTTTGCCCTCCAGTCTTCCCCGTGGATAAAATCCATATGAAAAAGGAGCATTCTCACTGACCTCTGGTTTCCTGGCATCATCCCTGAGCCTTGATCTTCCTGCTGAGAGACCTGGAGAAAATTTAGCCCAAGTCTGAGCTGTTCATTCTGTGAACCCATGAAGAAGCAGTAAGCTTCCCACACACATGTTTATCTCATTATTGGTGGTTCACCTGCAGATTGCTTAGGGAATACCAAAGAGTCCTACATATACATAAAGTGCTCAGAAAAGGCATCTTAAAAATAATTCTGTCTTGTCAAGATGAATATCTCTCAGTTAGCTTTCCCCAACTACATAGTCCTGACGTCTTCAAGTTAGTATTAGGTCTGTATCAAATGTTAGCCCTCAGAGGAGAATCTTACTGGGGCTATCCTTCTAGCCACAAATTTAAACTATTTTTTCAACAAATGAACACTAGTGAGTCCTTGTCAGAGATACTTAATTTCTTCAAGATCTAGTGTCCCAATCTATGAAACGGTAATACGGAAAGCACTTGCCTGGTGGACATTTTGGGAACATTGGACCCAGCATTTGCCAATGAAGACTTAGCAGATCTTTGAACCCATGTTCTGGGTGGTTCATATGTCCCTTGAAACTGTTTCTCTTGTTGATAAGACAAAGGATTTTAAAATTCTATCTATGATCTTATTTTGTAACAGAGATCAGCTAAGTGTCTTGTGATATGGAGCCAGAATACTTTTAGATATGCCATACACTGCAAGACCATAAGAAACAGCTTTGTAGGTGGCTTCTCACCGCTCTTCGCATTTGGGAACCCCTGCTGGGTCTCCCAGGTCTGCCTTCCATGGTGTGTAAAGAAATGCAGATGAACAAAATACTCCCTAAGCTAGCCAGAGGTGGCATATAGCCACACATGGCCAGCAAGTGACAGGATGATTGACCTGTGATGTCTGCCAAGTGTCAGCCTCATGTCCTGTAATTTCCCTCAGCCCAAAAGGACAGGCAGCTCGGAGCACAGGTGCGCGCAATCATATCAAGCTGACCAGCCTCACCTGTTGTGTCTGGACTGGGTTTCTTCCAGAGCTCTCTGGAAAAGGTACGGAGGGTGTCAGAGTTCATCTGGGAACCTTTTGAAGAGTGAGCGCAAACTCCTTCCCATTTTGAACACCTTGTTATCACCACAGATAACCGTACAGTGTAAATGATTTCCAGCTGTCTTTAAATAAAGGGACAGAGTCTGTCCTGACAACTGTTCATAGGCTTGCTGTAGCTTCATTAATAGGCCTTGAGTTTCATTGCTACTCCTAAGCGGCAGAGCCTGGAGTTCCCAGATTTGCTAATTCAGTTCCTTTGAAGTTGGGAAAGATCTCCCCCACCTTTCCTTTTTCTTTCTCTCTTTTTTCCTTTGCTTCTCTCTGACCCCACCTCCCCCAGTATCATTTTAAAACAACCAGGCACACAAGTGTCACCCTGGTATCTGAATTCAGAGATCTGGAAGGCTCTTTATTCTGGGAAACACGTAGGCTGAGCATTCCTGAAACGGAGTCAACAAAACCTGTGCTTTCCCAGGTGGGCCGAAGGTAACGGCAGGTGTGAATTCACAATGGAGGAGAACAGGTAATGGAGTGTACTGAGCAAGCAGCAGCTGAAGCCTTTGGTGACGTTCCTTGGCCGGCTTTTCTCTTCAGTTCATTTGCATTTCTTCAGCATAAGAGATCACAACGAAGCCTTTATAATTCCAAAACCAGGCTCATCGGTCTATGACAGCAATTTTGCCTTCCACTAGTCTAAGTAACTTATTTCTCTCTCTCTCTCTGTGTGTGTGTGTGTGTGTGTGTGTCTGTGTGTCTGTGTGTCTGTGTGTCTGTGTGTTTGTGTGTACATTGTCAACAGAGGTCAATACTGAAGTGGTCCTGATTTGAGTCATAAGAACAGCTTGTTTGAAAACTCTGTCAGACTTTCAGGGTCTGGATGATCTCCAGTCCTCTGAGGCCACACACAGATCAGAAAGGCTTGAGTCAAGGGAGTGTAGTAAATCTTCCCATCAGAGCCATAGTGGGCTCTGTGACGAGGGCAGCAGGCCATTTGCAGAATTTTGTCTTCATCTTGCCTTTTTCCTTCTTTCTGGATTTACCTAGAAGAAAAAAAAAATGTCCAGCTTCCACTTTCGTTCTCTTGCTCAAGGAGTAAACAATGTAAAAAATATTTTGTCAGAATAAAACTGACAGGACTTCTCTGCTGTATCTCAAGAGTCTGTGGTTTTCCCACGTACAATGGGGAGGGGGAGGCAGAGAACACCATTGCATTCTTCAAGACCTGCTCTGCCTGAGGTTAGGAATGGCAGACCGTCCTCAGGAGACCTAGAAAGAGCATTGTGCTTCAGATATGTGATGGGGGCGAGGGGGGGGGGGGGGAAGGAATCTCTACTGAAACCACATTTAAAATATATTACAAAAAGCTGCGTTAAGTTCCTCATTACTGCTTTAAGAAATATATAAGCCATGAAGCCTAAAACAACACATGTTGATTGTTTCCATGATACAAGTCTGAAGGCTGGAGGGAGGCTCACTGGATTCAAACGGAGAGCCCAGCAGGCTTCATTGCTTTCAGAGAAGACTGGTTCCCTGCATTTTCCAGCTTCTGGAAGGCACCTGCATAGGTTGTCATGACTACCTCCTCTTTAAAACAATCAGCATCTTCGGATCTCATTCTGATTCCCTTTTGGGATGTTTTTTCCTTAGAGAGCCCTTGATGAGGATGTTAGCTCAGCTCATGTTAGAGAACCTTGCTGCCCTAACATCCAACATCCGCTGAGGAGCGAACTTGACACTCTTTGGAGATGTAGTTTCTCTCTCCCGTGACATAAGACAGCCGCAGACACTGGTGACCAGGGTATGGGCGTCTTTAGGAATTCTTTATACTTGTAAGGAAGAAAAAAGAATGTATAGCTTGGGATTTTTAAACGTGTAGAAAGTGGAGGCGTGTCTACAGAGCATGGCCTGGAAGCAAAGACAAACCTCAAGCTAATATTTCAATCCAGGCGACAGGACATTAAGGAAAGAAATGGCAGAGTGAGAGAAGACAAGAGCATTCATCAGAATTTAAGAAGTCTCAGAGGTCAGATGGCTGTGGAGCATTGAGAAGGCTGACAGAGTTCAGGCACCAATTAAGAAATCAAGAAATGAAATGACAGAAATGGAGAGAAACACAATTTCCCTCAGCCCCTGGCATCGCTCAGACCAGAATTCTCCGCCTCTCATCAGCACACCTCTCCGCCAGGCACCGTAAATCCTCTGGGGAACCTTTGTCACAGCCTCAGCCTGAGTTCGGAAGGTGTTCCTGAAGGCAGGAGAAGACTAAAACTCTGTTTCCTAGGCTTCCATGCTACCATGTCTACCAAATCTGGCTTCTGGTCCCACATCCGTACGCCTTTATCAACTCTAGGTTTGCTGTCAGATCCTACTCGGTTCTCTCCAAAGCTCTGAGAATAGAAGTATTTTCTGTAAACTAAGGAGAAGGACAGTGCTGTCCTATCACCATGCTTCCAAGAACCAGTAGAATATATTTTTTTGAATATGGGGTTACATGGAACTGCTCACACAGGTGCCCTGTAGTCATTAAACCAGCATTAAATGTGAAGGACTTATCAGTACGCAAATGGGGAGAGCCAGCAACTTAATCCTACACTGCTTTCCCTGTAGCTGGAGCTCTGACCTCACAGAAAGACAGTAAATCCTCCAAAAATGCCAACACAACAACTACCCTAAGAAGGAAACACTACGCTTGGGAGGAGAAATGAAGAAGAGTCAGATCCCAATGCCAACCTCACTCCACAGTCCCCAAGTTTGTATTAGTTAAGGTTGAGAAACACATCTTAGGAGAGAGAGAGAGAGAGAGAGAGAGAGAGAGAGAGAGA
>JADRCD010204716.1:6992-22977 GCA_019843815.1 Montemys delectorum | reverse complement strand
TATATATATATATATACAAAATATGTGAAAACTCTAAGACATAACAGAAAAAAAAGATTTTTAGAAATCTAGAAAAATATAGAGATATATCAAGTTCATAGATCAGAAGATTGAGTTTTCAAAAACATTTTTAGTTTGCAATAATTATAGTTATACAAATAGTTCCCCATACCTACTCCATCTGGCTGTCCCTAATATGCTAATATTTTTCATAGCCATTGTACATTTATCAAAACCAAATTATTGTTGATATAAAAGTGTTACCTGGATTGCATAGACTCTATTTGGACCTCATCAGCATTTTCTGCTATCTTTTTTCTTAAGAATACCATCAAGGACACCATATCACACTCAAGGTTATGTGTCCTTTTAAAATATTTTTCTGTTGTTTCATTTTGCATAACACTTCAAAAAATTCCTTCATGGTGTCTTGCAGAATGTCTCAACTTGGGTTGTTGGGAGTCATGTTTTTTTATTTGTTTGTTTTTGTTTTATTCTTATTAGACTTTGTTAAGAATTTGAGGAAGGAAGAATATAGCGTTGATGTACCATTTTTGGTAGATTACATCAGAGGTCTATAATGTGAGTGAGTATTGCTTATTACTGGTGATGCATCTACTGTGACATCTGGGACAACTGGATTTCCCTGTTTCCTTAAACATTGCATGCAATGTGAAAACAGTATGCATAAAATTTAACTCAACAGATAAGCCTAAATGTAAAATTAAAGCCATAAAAGTTAGATAAACAAACAAGAGAAAAGAAAATCTTTTTAAATTTGTGTAACAGCAAGAAGAACGCATTCACATACATGCACAAACACTCACACATGTGCAAATAATGAATCATAAAGAAAAAATTCATAAATTAGACCCCATCAAAAGTAAAACTTTCTGGGCACTAGAGAGACGATTCAGAGGTTAAGTACAGGTACTGCTCTTGCAGAAGATCCAAATTCACTCCCCAGCACCCGGTGGCTCACAACCACCTGTAACCCCAGGCCCAAGATCATCTAACCCTTCTTGGTTCCTCAGGCACCTGCACTTGCAAATGCATAGGCACACAGATACCCCCCCCCCCTACACACACATAATTATTTTTAATATTAAAAATATTTTTAAAATAAGAACTATTGATCAAAAGCCAACACTTAAAATTTTAAGAGACAAGCCAAAAGCTCCCTGGATTGAAAATAAGTTGTCACACCTATATCTACAAAAGACTTCTGGACTCAAAATGTACAGAGTGGGAAGAGGTTTGTACCACTCACACATAAGATGAAATAACATTTTTTTTTTAAAACTGACAAAATACCTCAACAATCACTTCCAAAGGAATATGTGTAACTGCCAATAAGAACAGAACAGATGTTGAACATCATTAGCCTGCACAGATTGAAACCATGATGAGTTACCACTACATCCCTGCTAAGGAAGCCAGCATTGAAGAGACAGACAATGTTGCATGTTGGCAAGGATGTGGATTGCTGGGACCGCTCGTGTCTTTCTGGTGGAAATGTAAAACAGTTTGGCAGTTACTTCTAAAGTTAAACACATGCTTATTTTAGAAATCATCAATTCACACCTAGGTATTCACTCAAGAGAAATGAAAACACACATTACACAAAGAATTGTTCTCAAGTGTATTTTAGTTGTTTTATTCATAAGTTCCCCAACCTACAAAACAGTTAAAAAAAATCCATGGAAAGTGGGTAGATAAAAATGTTAAGATGCATCTATGTAATGGAAACCAATTCAAGAATAAATTATAATGCACGAAAGATGCCAGCCAGATCAAAAGTACATATCGTATCCTTCCACCGATACATATTCTAAACTGACAGAGATAATCTATGTAGTGTCAGACAGCAGATAATCTATGTACTTACAAACAATGGATACCTGAGCCATGAATAGACTATGGTGTTGACTACACAGAGCATTTGACATATTTTGTGGTGATGGAAATATGATATGCCCTAACAACGCTGGAGGTGTCATGAGTTCAAACTTGTATAAACATTTTAAATTGTTTCAAGTAGAGTGCAAAACCCCCCTATTTTGCTTCATGATGTATATTTTATAAAACAAATTAACTATTACTTTTAGGAATGCATCCTGCTTACTACTTTTGGAAAGAGGCCTTATAAGCCAAAGCTATTCATATGGAGCACATTTATTCATGCCGTGGCTCTCCTTTTAATTAGAAAGAATGGTACATCTCTTTGCATCTCAATTAAACACAATGTATGATTCAAAATAGATATAAAACCAATGCCTTATTAAAACAGTTGGGAAAGTGAAGATTGGAATATAACCTCAGTGTTCAAGTTCTTAGTTTGTCGATGATATTACTGTTGTCTAAGAAAAAGAAATGCCAAGGTAATCACAGATGAAAGTTTAAGATTTAGGGGGAAATCCATGATGTAGGTAGAACTCTTGGATGAGTTAATCTGATGGATGAGTTAATCTGATGGATGAGTTAATCTGTCAAGATACCAATGAAATAAAGCCTCAAAAAGCTTGATGACAAGCTCTACCGAGGAGAAAAGAAGATGAGTCATGGGCATCTTGGATGGGCATTTTTCTACAGATTTCTTGCTCTTGTTATTGCACTACCTTCTTAAAAGTACAAATCATGACCGGGTGGTGGTGGCACATATCTTTAATTCCAGAACATGGGAGGCAGAGGCAGCATATCTCTGTGAGTTTAAGGCTGCCAGCCTGGGCAACAGACCTAATTCCAGGACAGCCAGGGCTACACGGAGTAACCCTGTCTTGAAAAACAAACAAACAAACAAACAAACAAACAAAACAAACCATATAAATCATGGACAGCGCCCATGAAAAGTTAAAAGACATAGCTTTTACACATGAAACAACTTAAAAACAATTCAAGACACCATGTTCCCAAATGCCAAATCCTGTGGCTTCGACTAAAAATGTAATAGGAATTCTTAAGAGCAAGAGATCAATATCAGATGATGTGGCTGAGAACTGGGGTTGGTGACACACTAAAACTGGATCTTAGAACAAGGAACTGCCCTCATGTGTATGAAGGAAATTCACTAACTCACCCTCTGTGATCACAACCAGATTTTATTGACCAGAAGGGTTTTCATAAGAAGAAAACTTGGAGCAAAATTTGAGGGAAAGATTGGAATGATGAGAATCACTACATACATGATTGAGGGGAAGGGGCCTCAGAGGTCATCATTTTCCCAAGTCCATGTTTTTTAATAAGTAGAGACAACCAGGTTCTGGTGTAGGCTATATAGCTCATGAGAGACTAAGGGTGAGGTGGCCAATGTGGGAAGTTAGACAGTGAGCATACCACCCAGCATTTCTAAGCCTTTAGTAAGTGGCAAATGTGGTATTTACTGGGATGGGGCTTCCTGGTAACTTCCTGGATAAATCTCATGCCATGAAAACAGCATTGGGAGACATTAGAGTCAGGTCCCTGAAACGCTCATCCTTGGATCCCTGAGCCTCCTCATAAAAGAATCTACCTATTTAGAAGTCACCTTGTATAAGAAAAACCAGAGCTCACCAAGAGGGCTTAGAGAATGAGAAACATCATAGAAAAACAGAAAGCAGCCAAGGAATGCCAAGGCACCAGGCAAGAGAGTGAAGGAGCCCTCTTAGAGGAGAATCCTCCCGCTGCAGACATTCCCACTGACGTTTTGTGGACCAGAAATGTGACACCAATCCAAGTCCATTCTGAGTTCTTGATAGATCACTGGGCTAGTAAAGTGTTTGTTTGAAGCTGCTAAGCTTTGAAGTAATTTGCTCTGAAGCAATCATTAAAAAAAAAAAAAACTAATTGTTACTGTCCATTACAGCCTTTCTCTATATGTTTTGTCTTTATAAAATCTTACAAGAGAAAAAAGAGAAAAAAACAAACAAAAACAAAACAAAAACAAAAAACAAAAAATGCTGCAGATCTTTGGTTAAAGAGCTAAGCAAGTTGAATGTGAGGAGCTGATTTGTATGAGTGGTAGAAGAAAGAATGGTCAGTGTCTATGGAGAAATGAAGGGATGCCAGAAATTAATATTCTCACATCACTTTCTAAGGATATGAAACCTTTGGGATTGTGCCCTTCAATCCATGAGATTGGCATCCCTCTTTGTGTCTAATTTTTCTCTTATAAGAGATAAATTGACAATCCTGCTTCTGCTGCCTCAAAGAGTGATCATCATAACACAATATAGCCATCACCAATGTTCTTTCTGATCAGCTCTAGCTCTTCCATTTCTGTGTGCATGAAGAAATCATACCCCTCCCCCCTTCGTGATTGAATTGGGTCGTGTAATTATTTATAACCAGTTGTGCCTCTCTTGAGCTATTGTTTTTACTAGAAAGTTCTAGGCCTCCCAAAGCTCTCTTGTTCCCTACTACTGCAACCAACAGTTGATGTCCTCCTGGTGCTATTATGGACTACTTTGTGAATTGTGGATGAGTGGCAGCTGCCAAAATATAAAGGACTTGTAATGCAAATGACAAATAAACTTGTTCATTTTCAGTCATAGAGATTTGGTGGTGGTGGTGGTGGTGGGGGTTTCCTGGTACTGCAACATGACACCAACTATTCTGATCCATTCATTACAGAGGATCGGAACAGCCCAGGAATCTGCAGTGGGATCTGACTACTACAGGAAACAGGCATCGGGGGGCTTCTGCATGGAGAAGCATTCTGCATGACTATTCTATTAAGCTTCTTAGTTTCATTACACATAAGAACTCATCCGGAGTCTCTGAGTCAAACATTCTCTACATAAACAGCTGCGATGATGGTGGTGGTAGCAACAGTATTAAACAGTCAGTATCCACTGTTCAATGTCAACAGTATGACTAGGATTCATTGTACGTACAACATCTCATTCTCAAACAAAGTACCTTGTTCAATGTGTTCACTATCCTACTTTAACAGTAGACATTGATGTTAGGGAGTTCAGTACTCAGCTGTACCCATTGCCTCTCCATCTTTGAGTCTATACTTAAGAAGTCCAGTGCTGAGGTAAGGAAAAGTAAGGGCCTCCCCTATAAAACACATATAGAACATGGCAAATATCCTGAACGCATTATATGCTTGCTTTCACTGGAGTTTTAATGGGAAGTTAGAGTCGCCTAGACAGCCCTGGGTCCAAGGCATCTGGCACCCATGTGTGGGATGTGCGTGCCTCACTGTGTCCTTCCAGGATGGCACAGACATTAATTGCTTAATATGGAAGAGGCAGGAGCTGGGAACAATAATGCTCAATTCCAAAGTCAGCTTGATTTTTACCTTCATGGGCCCCAGCATGATGCTACCCACAGGCCTCTCAGGGCTTGAAAGTACAGCTTGGAGCTTCAGCTCCATTTGGGGCATGTTGGGTTGGCACTGAGACCACAGGACCAACCTGATTAAGTACATGTGGTAAACGTGAAGGGTGAAGATGTTCAAAATATCCCTGGACCCACCCCAAACTTTGGGTGGCCTCGAATGCCAAACTCAGCCTGGAACTAACACTTGCATGCAGAGATCTTAAATTAGAGTACGTCAGAATCATTTCACAGTGTTTTGGGCTGCGGGAGGACATGAAGACATTTGGAAGGCTTTCAGGAGAAGACCAGAGACTTACGTTGCTGTGACTCCTGATGGGGATGACATGCATCTGAATACATTCTGGCTTCCCTTATTCCCCTGGGGCCCAGGCACAACTTTTCTTTCCTCTTTATCAATTCCCTGCCTGGCTCTACCTGTCAAGTCTTTCCCTGAGCTCAAATACCTCCATCTCTTTGGTCTAATTTCCCATGCTTCTGAAATTCTCTTTTCCTCGCCAAGATATCTTTGAGGAAGTGTATTTTCTACTCCATACACTGTGTCTGAATTCAGAATTCTTGGGTTCCTGTTTCCCTTTCTTCTTGCAGCTAGCCCTCTAGAGTTAGCAACCTATAGCTTACCTTGACCTCTTTAAAAAAAAAAAAAAAAGTCTTAATACTGCTAGTTGACTCGGTGATGTGATTCAATGTCACTTTGCTGCCACCTAATGTGTGCAGCACTGAGTGGGGCCCCGGCACAATAGTGAATCATGAAGACATCATCCTGTCCTTACGAGCTTATACCCTAACCATGAGATGGTCCTCATGTTCCTGAAATACATCTATCTTTCACTCCCCAAACTCCTCGTTCATCTGCTTCTTCATCAATAGTAGATTTTAGGAAAAGGAAAGTCTGTATGCAAGGAGCACAATATATGGGTTTTGCCTGGTGATCTGTTTTGGCTATTAGATTGGGACAAAATAATTACTTAAAGAAACAGTGGAGTCACAATGAGATCCTTCCAATCCTCCAAAGGCTAGCTTGGACTTGTTTAAAGTGTATATCAATGGTAGCACTTTGACCATATTTCCTGTAAGTGAATATGGCACACAAATACCTTTTATTTATTATTAATTATTATTCCTGTGTGTGTGCGTATGATGGACATGTGTTGGATGGGTGTAAGTATGTAAGGCCATGGCCCACGTGGAGAAGCCAGAGGACAACTCTTGGGAGACAGTTCTGTCCTTCTACCATAAGTTCTAGTGATCAGCTTCAAGTTGTTTGATCCATATGTCAAGCACCTTTACCTTCTGAGCCATCTTGCCAGCCTAGCACAAACTATGCTTTATTCTGTGTGTGTGTGACTTGAGGATGTGGAGTAGAAAGAGATGACTTAATTCCAAGCAAGGAAGTTGGTAGATCACTGAATCTAGCCTAATTAGACTTACACAGAAAGTAACCACAGACTTAGGGGCAAAGAAGAGGTGTGTACTAATTAGTTAGTGTTCACCCTAGTCTTCAAGACACCTGGGACACGCAAGGCAACACATGCAGATGATGCAGAAACATTAAGCCACAACCAATCTAACAAACTCTGTATTGTGTTTAGTCCTCCTGTCAGTTGGCCATTGCTCTGTAACAAGGCAACTCAATTGCCTACATTGAAATATGATGGGTTAAGCCCTTTGAAAATTGGATGGGAAGATATTTAGTTAGTGTGCTCATGGAAAGCCACAGGAAAATGGCATTGGTTTTGAAATTTAACTGACTGGAAGATGGTAATCATGTATCTACCTGAAGGAATTTAATTTCAAACAGAAAGGATAACAAGATGAACGGACACGTTGAAAGGCAGTGGAATAGCAGGAATGAGAGCTAGAGTAGACACACCAATTTGGAGCCACAGAACAGATTGTAACTACCAACCAAGTAAGTAATTAAGGGGAGTGGATAGAGGTGCATAGAGAAATGATAGGAGAAGTTAACCAAACTGAGAAGTGGGACAATTCAGCCAAGTGACAGCGAGGTATGCCACATGGAAATCAGATGACTAAAATGTGTAATGGAAAGAAATTGCCTCAACAGAGAGCTTGATGACTCCTAACAGTGAAGAGATCATTCCAAAGACAAAGTCCCAGGGCACACCAGTTCCTACTGGAGTCCAGGGGACAAGAGGAGGTATCAAAGTGTGGGGGCAGGAAAGAGAAGGCAACGAAATAAGAAAGCTGGAGAGTGATCATGTCACTAGGGCCTGGGCTAAGTGCACTGAAGGAGGAAGTGGGGACTTGCAAGTCACGTGTCTTTGAGAACCCTAATGTGAAGATGGATCTTTGCCAACTTGGCTTCAGGAGGCAACAGACATAAGTGATATCAGTGCCTGGGCACTGGCACAAAGACAGAGTGAGGTAAATTAGGTGATAATGGAAAGCAGGGTAAGGGAGTAGGGAAAAAGAAAGATACATGGAGGGATTTGCACAAAAATAGATGTTGTCAAAGAGTATGCGGTAAGATCTATCAAGAAAAAAGTGATTTAGCAAAGAAATGAAAGATTACTAGAAATGTGTTCTTGAAAGTAGAATCTGAAACTAAGTAAGAAGTTTGAAGAATAAATTTAAATTTTATTTATTTATTTATTTATTTGCATTGGCATATAGGTGCCATAGGTACCACAGCACACATTTGGAGATCAGAGAACAGCTTTACAAAATCTGTTGTCTTCTTCACCATGTGGATTGAACTTGGGTCGCTAGGCTTGGTGGCCAAGAACCTTTATCCACAGAATCAACTTGTCAGTACAAGGAATGAATAAACATGGCCAATTTACTATATATTACTGAGGGCTCATTTTAGACTTGTTGCCATAAATGAGAAAAAAAAATCTCAGTGACACAAAATGTAAAATCCCTGCAGCAAAGATAATGGCCATTGACTCACAAATGATGGTAATGATGCCTCCAAACCCCAGGCTCCACGGGCATCTTAGGGAGGCACTGATGTTACCTGCCCACTATTTAGGTGGCATGCAGAATAGGAACCTCCTCCTTTTAGACACATCTGACCAGAAATCTGGCTACAGTATCATACCCATTCCAACTTCCATAAACAATCATTTCTATGAACTGGAATGCAGGTAAATCCTATCCATAGACAGGAGAGCATCTTTGTATTTCCTACCCTCAAATGTCTCATGGAAGGTACTGCCTCTGAACATTAGTCTCCTAGAATCTCGGATTATAAACACGTATTACCTCCAAAGCTTCATAGGAGGAACAAGACCATGTAGTTTGTGGGAATATTTGTTGAGATATTCTTGGAGAACTGCCTCTAATTCTACATGGAATGGATTTTAAAAACAGCAATGTGATAGCAGAAAACGGAAAGAAAAAAGAACACAGTCAAAAGGTAAATTTTCTTTCCATGAATATAGGTAAACTTATGTGGTATGTGGTGGGGGGAGTATATATGGTGTGTGTGTGTATGTGTGTGTGTGTGTGTGTGTGTGTGTGTGTGTATGTGTGTGTGTATGTGTGTGTGTGTGTGTGAGAGAGAGAGAGAGAGAGAGAGAGAGAGAGAGAGAGAGAGAGAGAGCGCGCGCTTGATAAGCTGTGTATTACAGGACTTTGGACTCTAGGGTAACTGTAGAGGAACATACAAGGTAACCAGGTTTGTGGGGTTATAAAATACGTGAACAGTCATAAACTCCTCTATACATAAGTCAGATGTCATACTACGGTCAGACACTCTTCTGTGCTACTGTAAAGAACAGGAAGCCTTGGCAGGGAGCCTCTGCAGTTGACTGAAAATGATGCGTATAGAGATGTGGTTTTGGAGAGCTTAAAGCTGAGAGGAGGAAGAAGTGATGATCAAGAATATCTAGGCTTGTCGGATGCTAGGGGAGTCATAGCCGCAGACACCTTGCTGAGATTGAAGTGTGGAAAGAGCTAGAGTACCCCTGAGGGAGAAGAGCAGACTCAGGAGCCTATGTAGCACATGTGGAGGTCCCTGAACTGTCCCCAAACTAGCCATTCATCTGGGTTAAACAAATCTTTTGAGACATCAAGACTCCAGACTCTCCGCTAATGAAAGAGAGTTATAATGTATATATTCTAAGGACAAGTTTTGGGTTTTTTTATTTTGTTTTTGTTTTTGTTTTTAATTTAAGGGAGGAAACTATGTCTAACTAGTTTAAAAGAAAATTTAATAATTTGTGTAAAGTTCAAGAACCACTGAAAAACATAACAAGTTCTTTCTCTTTCTCTAACATATGTACTAACTTGGTAAAAACTCTTTCTGTTGGGATCCACAGCAAATCTAACTAATTTTTTCTTACATTTAGTATTCTATTGTCAAAGGAAAAAGAGATTCTTTGACCCAAGGATGTCAATTTACATTTTGTGGTTAGGTATTTTTAGTTGGCTTAGAGTACATCTATCCTTGACTTACCCACTATGCTTAGGAGGAAATCCTATTCTGCTTGTAATGCACTCAGTTTTAGATCTATGACTGTGTGGGAAAGTGGGGTATGGATAACTTACAAAAGAAGACATTGGAAGAGCTGTGTGTGGTGCTAAGTACTTACAACCATAGCATTAATCAGACGGGGGCAAGAGGACCATGAGTTCAAGGCCCGCTTGGGCTACATAACAAGTGGAAGGCCAATCTGGGCACCTGATCCTGACAGATATGAGAAAGAAGAGAGAGAGAGAAAGATGTACTGAGAGCAAGAGGAGGAGTCTTAAATGCTCCCATTAAAGGGACAAACGGAGATCCTACAAAGTCCGATGCTCAGCCCAAACTTACCATGGACTCACTGATTAACAAAGGACAGCTGTTATCCCATGGATACCTAGTAAATATGCAGGAGATTTAGTTACATTTTGGCAAATGATGTCACTTAATCCTTACCCCCCAATCCGGGAAGTACAAACAAAACAAGGTACTACATAGGCCCAGGCATGTCAGAGGCTTCCTTGTGACTTTCCTTTCGTTTTAACTTGAGCCTTGGCAGTGTGAAGAAGGGAGTCCCCGGGGACAAGCAATGAACAAGGCAGGGTTCTTAGTGCCTCTGAAGTGTTTGCCTGAGCCACAGTGATTACAGGGAAAACATGGCTGGAACAGGGGTTATCTGAAGGTTTGGATTGTAGGCCAGCATCGGAGATATATCGAGACACTATAGGCAGTCTCACCATATACCTGCTTCTTCGAGAGTTATGACACACTGACCTTCACCATGGCCTTTATAAGGACATTTATAAGGTTCATCAGCATTAAAGCTTGCTTTGTTCATTTAGACCCTTCATATTTTACTTTCATTTGATTCACCCTTTATCCCTACTCTCTGGCTAGTACAAGTCATGCCCACCAGGACTCATGCTTAATCTCTCCTTTAATCTCCATCCTTAGGTTCCTCTACCCAGCCACACTGTCTTTCAGCCCTAAAACTTCCCGAGTCCTCCCAGAGGCTAGCTGTACTTCATAATCGCCTATGAGATGTCTATCTATCCCTGCCCAGCTTCGAACAGCAATTAATATTCCATGACTGTCCTAGAACAACCTGGTTTGTTCTGTCTGCATCTTTGTACAGTGGCCCATGTCACATTTAAAAGAGCAGACCAGTTACTGAAATTAACTAATCAGTTATTTAAAAATCAAGACTACGGTTTGTTTAATTGAATTAACCAGTGCATGCTGTTTTGCTTGTACAGAAATGAGCTAAGAGGAAATTACCTCAACGGTTTTCAAATTTAGCCATGTCAGAAAAAGATCATTTCCAATTGGCAGCTTACAATGGAAACTATTCTACATTTGCAATGTGTTTTCCTCCCTTAAATAACTCACTGCTTTATTATTGTAGGATCATTTATGAGCATGGTTGGAATGACCCGAGGGTCTGCAGTCTGCATGTCCAAATCAAATGGCCTTCGAGTGTTCGTTCTTCCCACAGACTTACAAGCTGAATGGAAACCTGTGTTATACACAGTCGGTAAATAATAGCAGAAATAAACCTAGGCTGTTTGCTGAATGTTTTCCTGGCAAAGCTTAATCTAATTAACTCAATATCATAAAACTTCGCTAAGCAAATCTCGTACATTTTAATTTGGTAGCCCGAGTAACTAACATGTCTATGGAAGAAGTGAACATATTATACAGGATCAACAGTTTGCAGATTGGTGTGGAGGGCATTCCAGGAAAAAAAAAAAAAAAAAAAAGCTATGTGTTCCAAAGCCTATGTACTAACTTCTCTGTTTCCTTTACCTTTTGTTTATCCTATCCTGGATCCAAAAATACTGGGTCCTACCCTCTGGCAAAATGATAGATCAGTTTAGAACAGTGGTTCTCAATCTTCTTAAGGCTGTGACCCTTTAATACAGCTCCTCATGTTGTGGTGACCCCCAACCATTAAATTATTTTGTTGCTACTTCAAACCTGTAATTTTGCTACTGTTATGAATTGTAATGTAAATATCTGACATGCGGGGTATTTGATATGTGATTCCCCAAAGGGGTCTCGACTCACAGGTTAAGAAGCACTGGCTTACGATCTTGGGAGGAGAACCAGCCAGGGAGGTATGTTGGAATATGCCTACCCCATTGAACCATTTTCAAAGGTCAAACCAGCTTACTGGAAATGATTGGCTCTCTGGGTGACAGTGAACAAGAAAAGCTACACCATTCTGATCTATTCATGTGATTAAATCCTCTTTGGCCTTCTCTTAATCCCAAACTGCGTTAAGAATTAGAAGTTAAAATGGAATGGGGAGCCACAGGTTCAGAATAAGACTGAAAGGAAAGACAAAGGACTCCCACCACTTCGCCTTGGGATAGCTTCAGGCAGAGGATGGGAGGGAAAGAAAAATATGAAGTATTAAGAGTCACTTCCTGTTGTTTATCTGCCACAGTTAAGAGTGCTTTCTAGAAGACTAAAACAGTTGGCAAATATATTTTCCTATATACTTCTTAAGTTATTATCTGAGTCACTTCTGTAATTTGATCTTAGAAGGCACAGCCTTATAAAGCCCTTCACAATTTTAATGCAATACAAAAAAAAAAAAGTACCTAGGATTTTCTGTTTAGAAAACTATCACTTGGAAAAAACAAACAAGCCAAAGCCCTATTCTTCTCAAATCTTTACTGGTAAAAAGTTGTTCTTACTTATTTTTGTTTGCTTGATCAGAAAAATTATTTCACTGTATTGGATTTCCATTGCATTATTAAATTCAAAGTTATATGTCTGAGTTATCTGACTAAGAACAGCTTACTAATGCTTAGGGTGTGGCTCAGTCATGAGAGTTTGCTTAAGTGTAAAGGCCCTGGGTTCTATCACTAGCAGGGAAAAAGAGATTCACATCTTACTGACCGATCGCTTCGACAGATACAATCTCTTGCATGCACTTAAGTCAAATAGTATATGTCGAATACTACATCAATTTCATTTCTGCTGCTGTGATAAACTATCCTGAGAAAATTAACTTCAGGGAGAAAGATTACTTTTCATGCACATATCCATGTTATGGTCCACCATTGTGGGGAAGTCAAAGCCCCGGGAGTTTAAAACAGCTAGTCACATTATATCCCCAGTCAAGAAGCAGAGAACACTAAATGAATGCATACATTCTCATATTTAGATCTCGTTCTCCTCCCTGACACAGTTCGGGATTCCCTGCCTAGGGAATGGTGTCACCCATGGTAAGTAGGCCTTCTTGCCTCCATTAATGCGATCCAGATGATCTTCCATAGCCATGCCCACAGCCCAACCTAATCAGACAATTCCTCATTGAGACTCTCTTCCCAGGTGACTCTACATCACATCAGGGTAACAAAACTTTCCTTTCAAGCTCCAAATTATAAAAAGGTTGGTTTTAGTTTTTTTGTTTTTGTTTTTGATTTTGTTTTTTGTTGTTGTCGTTGTTGTTTCTTGTGTCACTATTTATGTGCCTAAGCAAAAAGAAAGCACAAATGGATCCATTTTACAGTCTGGTATGCATTGCCAATACATACCAATACAAATCAGTACAGTTAGGTCAAACGCACAGCAACACACCGAATAGACAGACGCACACAGACAAATGCATGACACGAACACAAGGAAGATGGATACAGATAAAAAACACACACAGGTGTGTTCAATAAAACATTCCTCGCTGTCCCTAGTTCTATTCCTCCAAGTCCTAGATTATTTCCTTCTGCAAGGAAAAAAAAATTGTTTTAACTTCATCTCCAAAGAAATGGTGCACTCTCTAACAATCTTCCTGTATCTTTCTCTCACTACTGGACTGCAAAAAACAAAACAAAACAAAACAAAACAAAAAAAAAAAAAAAACCTAATTCAGTCACCCATATATTAAATCAAGAACCTTGACCTTATTTTGAATATTTTTTGTATTTTAGAGCAGAAAAAGAACATTTATACCTTGGATTACTGGCCAAGACCTTGCAGAGCAGCTGAAAATCAGGCAGTATTCTGTCATGTACATACTCCTACTAGAAATCAGAAAATGTGTTCTGATTTCATTAAAAAGATATTTCTTAAATAGTCAGCTGTCTTTGTGTTTCTGAGATACTCAGTCAGGTTGTGATGTATTTTTCTCAAACACCTGAAACAACTTTGGACTGTTCTACTCAATAGTCTCTCCTAACTTTTCATTAGGATTTTCTACGATACTCATTTCCATTTCAGTAGAACCTTGACTGACCTCAAAGAATGAACTGACTTTCTTTTTCCCTCCCTTCTTTCAGTTGCTGTATTATCTCTTGAACCACGTACAACTCAAACTTTAATTTCTCTTGTTGAAGTTTTCTTCACATCATTCTTTCTATTTTCATTTCTAAGCCCATATGTATCCTTTACATGTCTGTTTTCTATCTGTTTCCATCCCTTGTTTTTCTTGTCTCGTTTGTACTTGCTCCATCCTTTCATCCTTTCATAATTTCTCCTAATTTAATGAGAATCTCATGGTTGTCTGTATTTTTACTTTAATCTGGCACGAACTGTGAAACAAACTGATATTTATAATTTTGGTGTAAGAGGTGTGCTCATGCTTCTCCTATGGAGGAAGGAGTCCTGTATCTTGCTCTCTAGTAATGTTGATGGGGCTCACCTTGACCAGGAGGAGCTTAATGCAACAAGAGGGTCGAGACAAAGGCTGGTTATGGGGAAGGATACAAAAAGCAGCATGACCCTGAGAAATATAAAATGTTTAAGAAAGTCTTCCGGCCATCAAAGAATATCGGCCTCTGAGGAGTTGGAACACAAGCTATGGGTCCCTCTTGTCAAATGAACCTGTCAGTAGTCACATCCAGGAATACTGTGCTACCTGAAAGTATGAAGGAGGTAAAGTGGATGAGCAAGATGTCTGCCAAAATGACGTGGTAGTATACTGCCCACAAATATAGCTGAATCCTAGTATTCTAAACCCATGCTTCATGTCACTGCCTGACCTTGACTTTAGTGAGAGCCTAGAAGGAGACAGTTTGCATGAAAGGCACTGGAGTCTCCCCACTCAGGTATAGCTGAGCATCCCCATATTTGGGAGATATAGCCTCTTAAACAGGGTTTTTAAAAAGTCTTTATTCTTTTTAGAAACTAGAACAAATCTGAATTTATAATGGCAAGTCGGGATATTTTAAGCAATTGTGTATTCGTGGCTGCAAATGTTTTAAGGTTAACTAAAATGTACTGTTTTCTTACCAGTTTATGAGTATGAAACCCACAGAGAAAGGAGGTCAAGGGTTGTACAGCTGTAAAAGTCATCCTGTACCAATTTTAAGAGCTAGGATCATGAAATAAAAATGTTGGTTTAAAACTAGGTATGGTAGAATAGGCTAGTAACTCTAGCACTTGAGAACTGAGGCAGGGTTATGAGTTCAAGGCTATCTTGGGCTACATATGAACTTGCAGACCAGTTTGACAGATGAGAATCCTGTCAAAGACAATCAACTAAGCCAAAAACAGAAAAGAAATTGTCCAAACACCAAAATAAATTTCTGCCAGTGCAAGATAGTAATAAAAATAGTAGTTGGAATGCATTGACCCAGCAAGAGAAACCCTTGTGGTGACAAGACAGCTCAGCATGTTGAATTTGTCATGGTTATGTGACACATGTAAAACTGACAAAATACAGACTTTGTGAACATTATACCAATTACCAGGTTCCTGATCTGGATATTAAACAAGAGGTGTTCAAGATGACACAACAGAAGGAAAGCCTAATAGAGATTCCGTTTGTATATGAACTTTGTGTTTTGATTGATGAGATTAATTTTCATTAAGTCTTCAAGCTAAAACATAGTTATCTTAGTTTAGAAGTTTAGCCTCTAATCTCAGGACTCAGGAGGTTGAGGCTGGAGGATCACAGCAAGTTACAGGTCATGCTGACTACATAGTGAGTCCTAGATAGCCTGGGATAGAGACACCTTGTTTTAAACAACAAAAAAGTGAATCAGAGTCTTTGATAAAAAAAAATTGAATACATAATCCACAAGAAAATAACAACGCTTGTAGAAAATATCACTAGATTCCTCAGTGTGAAAGCTCTTATAAAGCAAGCAGAAAACTTTAATATGCACATCTCAGAAATGTGACTCTGCATGTAGAACTTGTCATGGTTGTATGAACAATTCATGTAGTCTAGTTGAACACACAAACCCAGTCTCTCTCTCTCTCTCTCTCTCTCTCTCTCTC
>JADRCD010204715.1:0-11036 GCA_019843815.1 Montemys delectorum | reverse complement strand
TCTATCTATCTATCTATCTATCTATCTATCTATCTATCTATCTATCTATCTTGTCTCTCTCAAACATTAAAAACAAAAGATGAAAGTAAAACAAAAAAACTAATGAACAACAACAAAAAAGAAAAAAAACAAACACACACATGCACACACACACACACACACACACACACACACCCTAGAGGCTATTTTGTGTTGGCCAACTACTCCTGGACATGGGGCCTGCACTGGAGTGTGAATGATAGACCTGGTGATGTGTTATTGGAGAAAACTGACTTTCCCTTTTCTAGCATGTATCAATTGTAAACTGTTTCTTAGTTAAGAGTGGTATTCCATACGACCTCTTCTCGGTGCTGGGAAGTTGTGTGGTCTGAACCTGCGTAGGTATTGCACGTGTGCCGGCGCAGTCTCTGTGAGTCCGTAAGTGCATCAACTCTGTGCTGTCTGGAAGACACCAGTTTTCTAGTCAGCCAAGGCTTCTGGCTTTTAAGTTCTTTTCACTTCCTCTTTGAAGTAAAGCCCTGAGCCTTGAGGGGAAGAGTTTGATAAAGACATGCCTTTGAGGGACGAGTGCTCCCGTGTCTCTCGTTCTCTGAACATTTCTAGTCACCTCCTACTTCTAGAAGATGCTTCTGGGCTGAGGCTTGTGCAATGCCCTCTGGTCTATGGGTATAGAAATATATCTTTAGGAGTCATTTCATTGCCAAGTTCCTTTAGCAGAATAGGAATAGTAGGTTGTCCCTCAGGGCCATGCCTATGTAGTCTCAGCCTGGAGTGGGCCTCAACTCTGATCAAAAAGTGGTTGCTCACGTCTGTAACATCTGCTCTGCTGTCGTGCCAGTGTATCTCCCAGTCAGGTAGCTATTGTAGCTTGAAGGGTTTGTAGCTGGGTGATACTGATGCTTGCTTTCCTCCTCTGGAAGCATGCTGAACATCAATAGGGGTGAAACTTCTAGTTCAGCCCCAGCTTCGTGTCTCCATGCTCAGTGAAATTATTGACTGATATGGGGATGAAGTGGAGGGCATATTGCGATGATTTGAATTTTGTATCTATATGCCTTGAGTATAATGATGGACTATGATGGTGGCTATATGTATTTATACAATCATAAAATTGCATATACTTGAAAGATGTACATATATACATGTATCTGTATACACAAAGGAGTACCTGTGAAATTGTGGAAATCAAAATAAAGACTGCAAAAGGAATCAATGTCATCTTCCTTGTTGTGATAGTGTACTACAGTCACACAAGGCAGAGAAACCACATGGAAGGTCTGAGAGCCCTATACCACTCCCTCCAATTATCTGTGAATCCACAGTTATCTCAAAATTTTAAATTTTCTCAAAAATAAGTTTATGCATTCGCACTTTAAATATTGCCTATTGTGTTGGCATTTGCCTTTCACATGTAATAGATGTTTATTATTTTAATGACACCTGTGGAAACAAAGTCTTTATCTTGGCTACCAATGGTTGCCTGCCTTTCAGTGTTGGTGACAGAGGCAAGGGAAAGATATTTTGGGGCAGACAAGTGTCCCGAAAATGTTCACATCTCATGGCACTGATAGTTGTCTGCTCCGCCTCAACTACCTTCCTTCAGTAGATTGAAAATAAAAGTTAATTCTTTTCATGTTAGCCTTTTCCAACTTGTTACCTTTTCGTGCATTTATCTGAGCTATGCCACTGAATGAGGCAAATAGAAACTCATATCTTAATTCCTCCAATTTGTATAATTAATTGTAAGATGGGGAAAAAGGTCTACTCTTAAAAAGCAGTGTGAATGAGTGAGTGAGTGAGTGAGTGAGTGAGTGAGTGAGTGTGTGTGTGTGTCTGCATGTCCCAAACATGAGACATAAGATAGAAGGATTTAAAACGTATGTAAATCTTCTTTCCTACCTTTCCTCCTAGCCACTCTGAAAGAGTCAAATTCCTTTTCTCTATTAACAATCAATCAACAAATATTTACAGCCTTTCCATCAAGCTTTCAGCCATTACTAGATCCTTCAAGTGGACCTCAGACTCTCAGCCTTTAAGGGCATAAGGGATTTAGCTGAAGAAAGTAAAGATGAAACCGCACAGTAATGGAGTCCCACTCTGCTTCCAGACTGCAACTGTGGGTAGCTTTTAAAAATCAATTTGTGGTTCTGGACAAGTGGTCTAGACTAGCATAGGGGCTCAGAGCAGAGGCACCTGGAAGGAGACCAGCAGTTAGAGCGTCCTTGTTACTGTTAGAATGCTATTGGGCTATAATAGACCTCTTTTAAACTAGAAAATCAAAATGATGAACTAGGAAATGGACATTCATCATCACTTATGATTCTCATTTAAATGACTAAAAGTTTTCTGCAATTAGCACACTTTAAAAACTTGCCAGGATGACACATGATCCATTTGGGATGCTGAATTTATTAATTGCTTTGCACGCCTCTTAGTAACTCAACAAGTTAGAAATGTACTCACAAGTTTACATCTATTTATCCCAAAGTCCTTGCATTTCCAAGCCAAGGACTTAGCTCTTCATCTATATAAAGGAGGATAGGGACTATATAAAGTATAGAGGAACTTTTAATGTAGTCTCTTCAATCCTATATAAATCTAATTTTTTCTGTAACAGTTTATTAATTACAAAACATTTGTAATTTGTACAAAGTTTGCCTATAATCAAAAGGGCTGAGTGGGACGATCATAAGTTTAAGGCTTCAGAGGCCTACATATTAAGGCTCTGTCTCAAATAACAATGTAATGCATGAGAATATAAACATATCATAAACTGCCTTGTGGAAAGCCAGAGACAAGGCTACATGCAGACATCCATCATTTCATTCAAATCCCAGTTTCTAACAAGCCCACATCATCTACCCCCTTCAACAAAACTCCAGCAAAATCTGTTCATTCAAGCTCAGGATAAATTCCTGAAATACAAAGCAATAACTAGGGGGAAAGGTCCTGAGACTGCCAGAAAAGGGAAGGAAGACAAACCAAGATGATTCTCCCTCAAGAGGAGAATAAGATAGGGTGGGCTGGCTGAGATGGGTTGTTCCAGAAGAGAACCCCAGTAGTGATCCCTAGGTGCAGTGCCCTTTTACTTTTTGTAGTTAAGAAATGGCCATGTCTACTGGAATAAGGAAGGGGGAAAAAGCATTCTGTACTGGTATGTGGAACATTTTGTATCAGAGAGAGGGCAGACAAGACTGGCAGATGGTTCTGTGGCCCAAGGCCAGGTCCGGAAATACTGGTGTTGCCAGACAGAGATGAATGTGTGGGAATGACTGTAGTCCCTAACTGCCCACCCCCAGAGGATCTCCTCCATCAGAACAGAAGAAGGGATTGGATAAGATGGATGTTCCCACAGGTCACGGGCAAGAGGGGGCAGAACAATCAATTCGCTACAGTAGGGCATCCTGGCTCTATCTCATGACTGGGATAGCCTGAGGGAAATACCTGTTATGTAAGGAGTCACTGACATGATTCACCAAATCACACAGGGTTATTAACATGCTGCCTCCTTTGTATTAAATTCCTTACTGATTTTTTTCTTTAAGTATATACACTTTCAGCAAGTCAGAAGATTCAAGTCACATCGGAGAGTGTCAAAGCTGTAAGAAGGCTGTGTCTACTTCCTTTCTGACAACACTGGAAAGGCTTTTTAGGACATCAAACCATCTATAAATCAAATCCTGAGATAACACTGCCTTCTGGCCTCCAGTAAGGAGGTCCCTCAAAGGTCGGGTAACTGTGAACTGGAGATAATACGCCTGCAGAATCATCTCTTACATATCGCTGTTCCACTGTTGGCACTTTCTGAGCTGTGTAAATATAAAGAAAGAGAACTCCAAACTTCACAGACTACAGCTGAGAAGACAAGATGATATTATATAATAATAATAAAAAATTTTTTAGAGTGATTCACATGGGACTTCTCAGAAATGCCAGTTAATTGTGTTTCCCAAATCCAGAAAAGCCTAGAAGGGTAATTTCCTTTCCCAGATCCGGGTAGAGGAAGCAGAGTCTGGGGGTTTCCACAGTTCCTTCACAGTTCAAGGGTGCCGTGACAGTGCTGGGATTCCTAGCACCAAGATTCAGTAGCTGACTTTCGGTGTTCTCTGTCGTGGATTATATAGGAGTACTAATAGCCCTTCTAAGAACATGAAGCAATGCCAAGATCCGGTTGCTTGTGTCTATGCTGTATCTCTGGATAGACTTTCAGTTACAGCTCATACCAGAGTCTTAGTACAACACAGACCTCTCCTTTAGGGTTTCCTGTGGTGCCCTAAAAGATGGCTTCTAGTCTTCTCATCCTGTTGCCTTTTAATGAACCCAGCTCACCTACGCAAGTGCTGGGAGCAACAGGAAATGCCCTTGGGCCATGGGCACTCTCCTCTGGAATTTGTCTAGACTATTTCCCTTAGTGAGATTAAGAAATTTGCTTAAGGTCAGTGCCAGAAACTGGCAAGACTGGGATTCACATCTGGGGGGATGCCAACTGTACATGGATGATGGACTCGTCACCAGGTTACTAACATCCACTTTCAAGGAAAAACTGTTCTGCCAGTTTGATTTGACAAGTGACCTGATCCAAACCAAAAATGACTCTATTCAAGAGATCAAGTATAGAACATGAGAGACTCTCCAGCACGCATGAGTTTGTGTTTTAATTGCTCTTCTCCAAAGACATCTTGCAAACGGCACATGCCTCTAGTTACTGAAGATCTGTATTGAAACCAGTTACTGTGTTCACTGCCTTTGCCTTGAGATCAAAGCAAAATAAACAGATTTCCTGTTTTCTAGCAACTCAAGCTTCAGGGGTTGGAGTGGGAATTCAGACATGAAAAATGAATCTGAAATGCAAGTGTGTGCTTCTCTGGCCAGGATAAGGTAAACACCAGAGACAAAATCACTGACCTGTAGAAGGATAGGTACTACTAAAAGGCTATTTTCTAAAGTCCCTAAAGCTTTGAGCCCTAAGTTCATATAAGATCATGCAATAATAACTCATATAACAGATATTTTACCTCAGAATGACTTGCCTGGAAAAAGTCATGCCTTGCTACTCCCATAAGCCCCTCATCATTCTATTTTTGAAAATTCCCCACTGATTTTTGTTGGATCTTTTTTTTTTCTTCTCCGTCAGAGCATTCTTGACATGTAAAGACTTAGCTCCGATCTTTTTTGAGAACGACATAATTGGCAGGAATGTGATCAAGGGCCCTATTCACTCAAAATGTACACATGACCTACATGGGCAAGTTGTGTTGGTTTCAGAGTCACATAGATGCAGCTTAAAAACACACATACACACACACACACACACACACACACACAGAGAGAGAGAGAGACAGACAGACAGAGAGAGAGAGAGAGAGAGAGAGAGAGAGAGAGAGAGAGAGAGAGAGGTCCAGATTTGCAGATTGTTACAATAATAGAGTAAGACTATTCTGAGCATGTGTCAGCACACCCAATCTTCGCTGTTTTGTCTTGTCTTTCAGAGCTGGTTCTAAAGCATCCTATAGGTCTGGTGATACTCAGGAGACAAAACTGTAAGGCTGTTTTGATTTAAGTTTTGCAGTCTTCATAGTCCTTGTGCTGTCTGCCCGTCTCCTGATAACCAAGGAAAGTCTCACAATCCTTTAGCTGTTGTGTTTCTGAAACAAAATAGAACTATCTTCCTGTCGGCTACAACAGGGCTGCATACTGCTATTTAAAGATCATTTAAAAATGAGTTGGTCTGATCCTTTGTATCTGAAACTCACTGAAATCACATATAAATAGAAAGTATGAGATTGTAATCTCCATTTTTATGAAGTGTGAAGATGCCAAACATTTTGTCTGACTCTCTTTCTTGTGATCAGATGTCAAAGTACTCCCTAAAATCTCCAACCAAAGAAAATTCTGCGCCTACATCTTCCCACCTTCAAGAGGCATGGTTCATCCAGGAACTCTGTTACTCAGAGGAATGTGGATTACCGCTTCCAAACCATAAGACTGGCTCTAGTCTAAGCCAGGCAGTGGTGGCATATGTCTTAAATCACAGCACTTAGGAGGCAGGGGCAGGTGGATCTCTGGATTTAAGTCTAGCCTAATCTACAGAGTGAATTGCAGGACAGCCAGGGCTATACAAAGAAACCCTGTCTCAAAAAAACAAAACATAAACATAAACAAGCAAACAAAAAAGATTGGTTCTAGTCAAAAGTGCAGAGGATTTCTTAATAATTTTAAGACTGGGTGTGTTCATGGATTTTTACTTAGTCATAATGAAAAAGAAAAGGATGCAATTTTTTCAGAAAATGGATTGAACTGGAGATTGCCATGTTAAACAAAATGAGTTAAACTCACAAGAACACATGTCATGTTTTCTCTCTTGTGCATGGTACACATACATACATACATACACACACATACACACACACACATACACATACACACATACATGTATAAATTTCCCAAGCAGATAAATTAGCATGTGCAGCAGGAGGAAGGATGGCATCTAAGATGAGTGGAGGCCACAAAGCTAGGGAGGCTGCGATGGTGGCAGAAATGGGTAGAGTGGTACAGGTACTGTTCTTACTAAAAGCATTCCCTGCATCTCTCAAACACTTGGATAATTCTGATGCCTTCCCACAGGCCTGGCTAATCATTTTGACTCTTTTCTTGGAAACAATAAAGAACATTGACCATGGAATAATACCTTAGAGTATAACTTCACAAATGAGACTAAATTAGGTCTACCTATGCTTGGTGGCATACATCATACCAGCCCTCTGTGGAAGCATAGCCTGAGAAGGGCAGCACTGGCAATGTATCCAGCTGTGAGCTGGCATCAAATAAACATGAATAACCAATTCTAAGTTATGTTCAGAGTACCATTCCCTAGAAGTCTCCAGAGAAACAGAATAAATGACTATAGATCAAGAAAGAGTGTAGAGTATAGGTCAGAAAGAGATAGATTGATTTTTTTTTTCGAGACAGGGTTTCTCTGTGTCCTTGAACTTAGAAATCCGACTGCCTCTGCCTCCCAAGTGCTGGGATTAAAGACGTGTGCCACCACTGCCCGGCGGGAGATTGATTTTTTAGGTTCATATGGACTCTCTTGCAGTCCAGTCTGAAGAGAGTCTTCTGAAAGAACTCCCTCTTCTTTGGGGATGGTAAGTTTTTCTGTTTTGGTAGAATGAGGCACACCCACACTACAGTGTGGTAGGCTTTACTCAGTGTCTATAAACTTCAATACTGACTGCAGCCAAAAATAACTTCACAGAAACATCCAGAAAAAGATCTGACCGTATTCTGGCTACTATGGACAAGACAAATGAACACATTTGATGATCTATTACAAGTGTCTAGTAGTCCAAGTGGATGGGTTGTCTTTCTACCTTTCATTGTGAGGAGATTTGTTTCTTAATCCTGAGGACAGAGCATCCACTGCTGTATATTGTCATAGCACCTCTGTGTGGGGACACAAAGCTCCACTGAAATGCTTTCTGAACACACAAATCAAAGTTTATGGGCACCACAGTCCAGAATGGAATGATGGGAGTTTCTGGAAGCAGCATGTTTGGGAGTCCTCCCTTTGTCCATGCTGTTGTCTTTGAAGGAACAGGGCAGGAACTGTTTCCTTGTCAAGGAGATTTTATCAGGGAAATACCTTTAGAACTTCACAGTTTCGGCAAAGAAGCTATAAAGACCAACAAAGGAGCTGAAAGTCTTCCTCTACACTTATTAAGAAAGAAAGAGGAAACACCTCGTGTAAGAGGTTTGCTTGGTACCTCCGTGCTTCTCTGAAGAGGCATGAGTCATAGGGTATAAACAGGGAGCAGGTGCTGCAAGTTCCGGTGGGCTGCACAGAGCCTCATTGCACTTGCGTTACCTAGTAAGTTCCCATCAGTATGACCACTTGAGACTCTAATTCACAAAACTCTTCCTTAATGCTGAAAGGGGAGGATGTCAGTTCCTATCTGTGTGTCCAGTGGCCCCTCATTCAAGAAAATAACTGAAGCGATTAAAAAGAAGAAGATGCAGATGGTATAAGCAGCTTTCTGAAGACATTCTGTCTAAGGCCATACCTGCTTTGTTGCCTTCTTTCTTATACACTTGTTTGTTTGTTTATTTGTTTTAATCTTTTTTTAACTTTTATTGCATTATGATGAGAAAAGTTACATGATTTCAATTTGTCTGAATTTGTTAACATTTAAAAACATATTTTAAGTAAATAGAATTAAATCACATTCTTGTTTCCCTTTTGTACCCCAACTCCTCCCAGAGACTCCCTCTTCAATACCTACAATATCTTTTTTTGTCATATTCCTTAAAATTTATAAAATGTTATAATAAAAATGAGTATTATAAAAGTTGTTTGATATAAAACAATCAATTTAACAGTATTATGTAGATGCTTGTCTACAGCAATACTGCAAATACACACGCTCTTCTCACTATAAATTTCAAATAACTCCAAACATATTAACTGTATATTTCAAAATAATACATCACTACTAGTATTTTCTTAACTGAACATAAATATGTAAAGTATTTGTGTTTGTTTGTTTTGTATTTAGTAGAGTTTAAAATCTTGACATTGGATTTCATTGTAATAAGGCTGTACTTCAATGACCCTCAAATCACCGAAGGATTTTATCTCTATCGTAGCTAAGCTGAGAGTTGATAGTTCTGCTGTGCCAAGGAATGAATTGTAGGCAAAATTTTTAGATACAGACTTCCTGCTATGGTCAAAAGCTATTTGACTTGAGTGTGTGACTTTATTCTCAGCCCACAGAGAACAGGTTACATTCATTTAAGAAATGGTGTATTAAGATGGTCTATCCATAAAGTCATGCACCAACTGTTTAAATGAACAGTGGTTCTGCATGGAAGGTGGTACAGACATTAGGTGAGGATAAGGATCTGGTTCATTGGCTGTGATGATTTTGAAAAGCATTCATCTCAGAGAAAGAGTAACTTATAAAGTCCTCTTCTTCAAACTTGATGCAAGAGCTAGAAATGTCAAGCAAAGCATTCAGTCTCACTCTTTGTTGTTCTCTTTCATACAAGCCACCTCCCAAGTTAATTGTCTATGTTTCCCTTGGGTATATAAATACTTTTGAAATGTATAAGCTGTTCTGAAAACCATAGTATAGGGTAAAAACATGAAATAAACAATACTAATAGAGAGGCTGAGATAGGAGAAGTAAGATTTCAAGACCCCTATGTTCTACACAACAAAACACTGTCACAAACAAGCTGAAAGTATATATAGATTGTACAATATTAGATCTATTTCTCCAATTACCAAATTAGAGAGACCATTGGATGACAATCAATAAATTTCTAATTCCTCATATTTTTGGATTTCAGTCGCTTAGGATATGTAGATACTATTAATTTTCATATTAAGATATTAAGAAAAGGTAATTGTCACTTCCTGTTGTTTTTGTTGTATGAGGTGGAATTAGATTTGTGTGGATTTGTTGAAAGATTACTTTCTTGCTTCTTCTAGGGTGTAATTTTGCTCCTTATGCTGATGTTTTCCATCTATTATCCTTTATAGGGCTGGATTTGTGGAAAGATATTGTGTAAATTTTGTTTTGTCATAGAATATCTTGTTTTCTCCATCTATGGTAATTGAGAGTTTTGCTGGGTATAGTAGCCTGGGCTGGTATTTGTGTTCTTGTAGGGTCTGTATGACATCTGCCCAGGATCTTCTAGCTTTCATAGTCTCTGGTGAGAAGTCCGCCGTAATTCTGATAGGCCTGCCTTTATATATTACTTGCCTTTTTTCCCTTACTACTTTTAAAAATCTTTCTTTGTTTAGTGCATTTGGTGTTTTTATTATTATGTGATGGGAGGAATTTCTTTTCTGGTTGAATCTATTTGGAGTTCTGTAGGCTTCTTGTATGTTCATGGACATCTCTTTCTTTAGGTTAGGGAAGTTTTCTTCTACAATTTTGTTAAAGATATTTACTGGCCCATTACATTGGGAGTCTTTACTCTCTTCTATACCTATTATCCTTAGGTTTGGTCTTCTCATTGCATCCTGGATTTCCTGGATGTTTTGGGTTAGGAGCTTTTTGCTTTTTGCATTTTCTTTGACTGTTGTGTCAATGTTTTCTATGGTGTCTTCTGCCCCTGAGAGTCTCTCTTCTATTTCTTGTATTCTGTTGGTGATGCTTGCATCTATGACTCCTGATTTCTTTCCTAGGTTTTATGTCTTCAGGGTTTTCTCTCTTTCTGATTTCTTTATTGTTTCTATTTCCATTTTTAGATTCTGAATGGTTTTGCTCATTTCCTTCACCTGTTTGATTGTGTTTTCCTGTAGTTCTTTAAGGGATTTTTTTTGTTTCCTCTTTAAGAGCTTCTAGCTCTTTACCTGTGTTCTCCCGTATTTCTTTGAGGGTGCTATTTATGACTTTCTTAAGGTCCTGTATCATCATCATGATAAGTGATTTTATATCTGAATCTTGCATTTCCGGTGTGATGGTATGTACAGGACTGGCTATGGAGGGAGAATTGGGTTCTGATGATGCCAAGTGACCTTGGTTTGTGTTGTTTATTTTCTTACACTTGTCCCCCGCCATCTAGTTATCTCTAGGGCTACCTGCCCTTGCTAATTCTGACTGGAGTCAGTCCTTCCTGTGATCCTGGTTGTATCAGAACTCCTCAGAGTCAGGCAGTCTCTGTGACCCTGTGATTTTGGGATCCTCTGACCTTGGGCTTGTTAGAGCACCTGGGAGTGCAGCTGCTTCCTCTGAGTGTTGTGGGACTGGCTGCAGAGCTTGTGCCCAAGGTCTGCTCAGGACACCAGCCCAGAGAGACCGGAAGGAACCTGAGCCACTCTGCTTGGGGGAGTTCTCTTATACACTTTTATAACTCAGAGAAGCCCAGTGTGCTTAGTAAAAGCAAAAGAAAGTTCTCAGGGATGAAAACTGTGGAGACTACTTGATTCTGCACTTTTCCTCTAGCTAGAGTAGGAGACAATAGACTTAGGCTGAGCAAGAGTTAGAGTACAACAAGAACTGTACCCGTTAAAAGAAGGAAAAAAAAAA
>JADRCD010204714.1:36266-76375 GCA_019843815.1 Montemys delectorum | reverse complement strand
ACACACACACACGCACACGCACACACACACACACACACGCTCACACATACACACACACACGCACACACGCACGCACGCACTCACACGCACACACGCGCACACACACACGCGCACGCGCACACGCACACGCACACGCACACACACACACACACACACACACACACACACGATTGTCTGGAAAGTCTCTAGGATAAAAATAGCACCCAAAGAAAGTCTTGAACAGTTGTGTTTCTGATAAGAGTGGTAAAAGATGTAGGAAGGCAAGAGTGTTCACTAGACGTCACAGGCTAACCAATAACAGTCCAATGCCAGGGGTTGGCTACCTCTTTTTGAAGTTGTTGGCAAGTGAGGTCCCATAGATGATTAAACATTTCATGCTATTGCCATCACTCTTAACTTCCTTCCAGAATTACATGGTAATATCCCATTGCTGAAAGCATTATATATTCCAGCCATAGCACACAGAAAACCATGCAGGTACTAACCTGGAAGCTTCATCCCTACTGTCTAGGTTTCCTAGTGCTGGAAGGTACTAGGCATGCTACTAGAAAAGAAGTAATCAGTCCTACATAGTTGTAAAGCCCTGCAAGCTGCAGTAGAGACCAGACCAGCAAGATACGCCCACTGTTGCAAGAGTGCTATGGACATCATAGAGTAACTAACCAGTTCTGATTTGAGTTAAGTACTGCTTTACAAGATGGAAATCATCACAGGCACCAAGAACTTATGACTACACAGATCATATGTACTTGGGGGAAAGTAATTTTAGTTTTCTGCTAAATGGACATAGTTTTAAACCAACTCCTAAGAATTAATCAGATGACACCCATAGATAAATGCATCTGTCAACCTTCACTGGAGAAGCTTTATAGTTGATGGTATGGTCAAGGTGTAGAGAATGTCATACTGCAGAATAGTCAGCCTTAAATAAGGTATCTATAGCATACTCCCATCCCTCAAGGCTCAGAGATCATTGCACAGGAGGACAGGAAAGATTATAAGAACCAGAGCCAGTGGCTGACTATAAGGAAATAGTGTTTTCTGGACACAAGAATGGATATTGCACATAAGAACTTATAGCACAAATCCTACAGAAGCTCAAACTAGACAAAATTCAAGCATAAAAGGCCAGTATGCACAATGTCTCATCTCTAGTTGAGGAACTATTGACAGTAGCTACTCCCCAGTGGTTGGTAGCTGCTGGGAGGGGAGAGTCAGGTTTCTTTAGTAGTTGTGACTATTGGTGAATGGACCTCCAGTGGATGGTCCAGTATCCAAGGCTATATGGGCAGTACACACTGGTCTTGATGGGTTTAAGAACCAAGCCAAACAAAACAACAAAAATACCTAGTGGATACAAAATTGGGTGCATAGGGAAGGGAAGATGGATCTGGGAGGAATTAGAAGCTGAAATATGATCAAAACACATCACATTAAATTTTCAAAGAGTAAATGAAAATGAACACTAGCAGACTGCAATGAATGTTCATGGCCAACCTTCTTGCAGTCTGCCTTTCTCTGCTAATACCCTGAGCTTTTCCTTTCCTAATCACCTACATGACTTCCCAAACTTCAGTCCCCTGAAGAGACAAGCAAGCTACTAAAAGGAGCCTTATATGATTTACTGACAAGTCTCTCCACTCACATGACATCTCTAAAAAGCAAAAACAGCATAAGCAACATAACTAAACAAGGGTCACTCTGACCCCAAGTGGCATAGAAATGTTCACCACCACTTACTTAATTCTTAGCAATTCTATGCATATTTCTACTGTACTGATGGTCTGTGAAATAAAAGGCTGTCTTACATCCCATTCTTATATTAGGGTTATAGTTGTTGACTATATTTTCATGGGAAAACAATGATATAAGTGCCCGAGCAGTTAAGTTTTCCATCATTAATAGAAAATATTGTGATTAACAATTAAATAAAAATAAAGTAAAAATTAGCATTTATCTTTCCTTCAGTCATAATTTTGTCCAAGATATGTTGTTAAATGCCTCTCTGTGAGTTAATTCCTTAGTGAGACTTCAATTAACTAATGGGAAAGCCTCATGGTTTTGACCCTCTGTACCTATGGATTCTGAATTCATGAATTTAATCATCCAGGAACTGAAAAAAATTTTTTGAGTTTCTGTACGAAACATCTACAAACTGATTTTCTTATCATTGTTCCCTAAACAGTACAACCTAACTACTCATGGGCCATTTATACTGTGTTAGGGATTGTAAATAGTTTAAATGGTAAAGTATAAGAAGTGATCCAGTTATATTCAAGCACAAAACTACTTTAAATAAAGAGATTTGGGCACTTATAGAGTTTGACATCTGTGGAATGTCCCAGATTCACTGCTCCACTGACAGAGTGGACGCTCTCCATAGAACAAGGCAGTAACAGCTAAGTGGTTAAGTATTTTGCCAATGAAGTCAGTTCCATATGTGGAATCAAAAGCAACTCCTAAAATTAAGGTTGGATTCACAGGTGGCTCAGTGCTTAAGCTTAAAAGCAAACAGCAGAATGGCCCTTGGTAAGAACTAGATTAAGGTATGTATATATAACCCTGGTTTTTGGAACAATAACGTGCAATTTAAATGGGTATTGACCTCTAAAAAAGGCTTTTGGATCACATGTTAAACTCCTGTGGCTGCTGTAGCATGTTAGTGCACACCTACTGGGTTAACATCAGTAAGTTTATCCAGCTGTCAATTCTGCCTCTGCCATATGCTCTCTCTCTCTCTCTCTCTCTCTCTCTCTCTCTCTCTCTCTCTCTCTGTGTGTGTGTGTGTGTGTGTGCTCACACGGGCACGTGGGTGCGTGTGTTTGTGTGTTAATCAAAGCCATGTCTTCTTCAAAGAACAGTTCATCCTGCTCACTGGGGTAATCAGTTCAGAAGTAAAGGTAGACTTGCCTGCGGCATTGTGCTAAGAACGTTAACAGAGGAGCAGATTTTGGAGGATTGTGGTCATAAAGAGAGACCATGAACAGGCCTCTACTAACCACTTCTGACTTCGACAATGATAAGGTAAGGCATGTGCCATGTCATGGTAGGTTTTTCAAGTCCCTAAGCCACCGGCTAGGTCCTGATTTTCCATCAGAGTGCCTACATGAGAACAGACCTGTTGATGCCTTGTTTTTACCTAGAGAATTCAGTACTAAACTTCTAACCTGAAGAGTACAGGAGGATGCATTTGTTCTTAGGCCCCACTAAGTCTCTGGCAATTTGGTACATAGTGACAACCTAGAACTAATCCACACACTCAACTAAAGTCAGCCGGGGCTTTCTGGGATAAAGACACTAAAACTATTGGTGGCCACAGGGTTCACTACCCTTCATGGCTCTGCTTTGAGACACATGTTGTATTTTCTATATAATTTTCAAAGACAGTAGCAGATAGAAAAGCTCTCATGGTGTAATTTATGAAGTTGCTGAGATCATTAATCCTTCTGAATAATACAAGTAATTTCCAGGAAAAAAAATGAATTCGAAGAGAACATTCCTTTATGAGAATGTACTAAAAATATATCAGTTAATGCAATTCTGGGATGTGCTCTTAGAGCACAGAGATAATAGAATCTGAAGGTGTGGTAAGAGAAGGGTATTAGGAAAGAAAGATGGAATTACAGAAGTCACCTCCCAAGATTATTCTAACAGGGTTCCGAAGCAAATAAAACATCTAGTAAATAAAAAGCTCAATTTCCCAGTCTTCTTCTTTGACATTTTCATAGTCTACCAGGTAGCGGTAAGGAAAAGCTCAGCCCACAGTCATTTCTTTCGTTCCTTATTGTCATCTGCTATGTATACTTCCATCATGTGTTTGTTCAGGAGACCGAGATTGTACCCCATCTGATCAGTCAACAAACCCTTTCTGCTTCCAAAAGTAAGTAGTTCATTGTGGAAACAAAAGAATAAACAGGTAATTTAAATAACATCTAGCAAGTGCTATATGTGGCATAATTGTAGGGTGCTATTTGTCATCATTGTGAGAAAAAATATTCTAAGCAAGACGCTAGAAATTGGATTAAGTCTGAATGTCAGTTTCATGAGAGTAGGCAGGGGTAAGTTTGAAGCTATAAGCAGAAATCACAGGCTAGAAGTACTTATATTCTGCAAAAATAATTGTCATTCTAGCTGGGAGAAGAATCAGACCCTTGAAAGGAACAGAATGCTGCAATATATTTAAATATTAAATTTTAAAATTCTGCTTCTAGAATCCCACCCCCACAAGTATCATTTTACTATTTACCACTCCATTAACGATCAAAACCTAAAAGCCAAGTCTTTCATACTTTGGACAACAGAAAATACTGGGTTAGGATTCCTGAGGCACACACAGTTGCCTACCTGGAGGCAAGCTGTGCTCTGCAGAAGCCTCACTTTGTTGCTGAGAGCAGAGTGGTGAATTCAGGCAGCATGAGCCACACGGAAGTTTTGCTGCCCAACGTGGTCATCAGATCAGCAGTGCCAATTTGCCAGAACCCATTGTGAGGCTTGGTGACGCCAATATCTCTTTAAGGAAGAGGAGGATGGAGGGTCACTGAATCTACTGTTGGCACTTGGCTACATAAGGTGAGATGTTTAAAGAAGGGACCCCATCTATGAAGGTATAGGGAGGGTGTCATCCATGTAGCAACTTACTTTGGGTTATTATTTAGACTTTAGGAGGAAATAGATAATTGTTTATATCTCCCCAAGGAAGGTATCCTCACAAGTTCTAAAGGATTGAACCTACACAGAAAAAAAAATACAAAAAACAACAGGTAACAGATGTTCCTTAATAAATTCTGGGTTATATAATCATTGGAAGGCATTCCTCAAAGTTGAGAAAAAAGAAAACTGGTGCCTGTGCCTTTTATTAAAATGCAGAAATAAGAAAAATTTCATATTGTTTGTCCCAAGCTTTGTAAGCTGTTGACAAAGAAGGATACCCCACCCCACAAGGACAACATCCAATACAGTGTGGTGAATTACAAATTAAAGAAATGAGAAAATAAGAGACACATTCAAGAAAAGAAGATTAATAATGAAAATAATTAAGAAAGGAAAGCAATAAACTGTAAAATAGACAATCAGTCGGAATATGAGTGAAATCTAAAGTTGATTCTTTAAAAGGTCATTGAAATGAACAGAACTTAACCAGCCTGGCAGAGAATAGCGAGAATGTTGAACGTTATGCTCACTAACTATGATGGAAACCAACATTGATGTCCCATGAAAAGAGAATGGTTACTAAGCAAGCATATGATGATGGACTTGATGATTCAGATCAAATGGATACAGTCTTTGAACAATAAGATGAAGTAGAAAGCCTGCTCATTCGATGCATTTCAGTTGCAAGAAACCAAATCTCGAATTAAACACAGGTGTGTATACATATTCAACTTTTCTAATTCTTTCTGAAAGCTAATAAGACCACTCCCTAATTCATTATATGAAAATACTATTACATCAACATCACAACAATTGACATAAGATGCCAACCATGAACAGATACCTGAAAACCTTTGAATAAACATTTAACAAGAAATAACATGGAGTAAAAATGATATCAGACTGTGGCTTATCTGAAAGAAAACTTTAGACAATGTGATTTACTATAGAACCACCATTAACAACAAAATGACTATATTTACATGTAGAAAAGTCATTGAAATAATTCAGAATTTAAGTAAAAAAAATCAGAAAATGAAAGAGAACTTTCTAAACTTGATGGTGTTTATAAATAAATTTCATCTCTCCTAGGATGTAATGATGAGAGGATAAATGTTTTCCCTACTGTGATAAATTATAGGGATCCACTCTGAACCTACTCACATTCTACATAAAATAAGTAATGGTTACTGTTGAATCCTATTTGAAACTTAATTCAGCAAATGTCCTAGAAAGTAATGAAGGAAGATCACTGAGCCTTTGGATTGAGCAAAGAGATCTGACATAAACATCAAATACACAATACACTGGAGAGATATTTATAATCTGGATTCCATCACAATTAAATAAAACTTGCTTTGGAAAGGACTCAATTAAAGTCCAAGACAAATAAGGAGAGAACATATTAGTGAATCACAATGTCAGACAAATGTCACAGACATCACAAACTTTAGGACATGTATTCACAATATTGAGTAAAATGTCACATAAGAAAAGCTACAGACCCCAGTTTAAATTATGTTGATTTAGCCATATGCCTGTATAATAGATTCTTTTTTAAGTTACATGACTTCACTAGCCCTGGGTAGTGGGTGAGATTTCCAGTACCAAGAATTGTATTCCTCTTTTGAGTAGGCCATAAGTCCAGTTAGACAGAGGTGAGTTACCACCAACATATGCTACACTACATCTTAACCAATATCTTGCTATGCTGGTTATGGTTCATAGATACTGCAAATAAATTGATTGCTTCCCTCCCTTTGAAATCTACACAGTATTTTCTGGGTCTATAGAAGCTATACTTCAGAAAGGAGGTTTTCAGGTCAGATCCAGTTAAAATCAATTAAAAACCGTGTCTTCAGCAATGTGGCCCCACCCTTAACACCTGACAAGCAACCAAGGTAATCACATACAGCTTATATTGTTTTAGGAGGCACTTGAACAACCTTAACCAAACATTCAGAAGGACATTTTCTGATCCCTGACACTGGGGTTTTGTTAGTCTGTGGCTCTTTGGGGAAGCATTGTTAACTTAAGAAATTAACTTCCTTTAAGGCACACACACACACACACACACACACACACACACACACACACACACCCCACAGAGAGAGAAAGAGAGACAGAGACAGAGAGACTGAGAGAAAGAAAGAGACAGAGAGACACAGAGACAGAGAGAGACTTAATGTATCATGAATAAATTTAGACCAGCATGATTTTTTTTTACTACATTCCTAATCTTATCTGTATGCCCATGAAGAAGTGGAGCTACCACCCCTCACCTAAGAAGCCTTTCTTTACAGCAATTGAAAACCATAACTGGCACAATGCAGAGATCAGTGTACTGTGGGGAGCCCGGCTCCAACAGATACATCTATATCAGAGCCCCTGCATCTGTGGAAGGAAAAGAAGCTATTAACTTAAGACTGGGAAGTCATAAAAGGAGTTGGGGTGAGGGAATCTGAGAGGGCTGGGAGTTAGGGGAGGATAAGGGCAAGGGAAAATGGTTTTAACTGTGTTTTAATTAAAAATGTATAAAGAACCATATTTTTTAAAAAGTAAATTAAAATTTAAAGTCTCAGTAGACACAGTTAAGAGATGGGTAACATATTAGAGCAAGTTTTTAAAACTAAGATGATATTTACACATTGTAAGGTAACTATGTTTATTGATAGAAATTAGGATCACCAATCATTCTAAAATTATAATGTCAAGGACAAGAAAATACACTGCACATATTTTTTGAAAGATTCAAACAGCAGACAAGAGGGATAACATCTTTAGACTGTAGAAGTCTTCTACATCATTGAGATGAAGTCATCTTGGAAGCCTGACACTTACAGGTCATCTAACACCTTCACCCCAATATCAGCAGAAGCCTTAATAGTTAGACAAACCATATATGAGGGAATAGTAACAATATTGATAATTGACAAAATTGCCCAGATTCAACCTGGATGTGCTGAGGAATTATACTGCCTCCTTTTCCCAGCCAATGCCCTATCATTTAACTGAAAAAATTATCCATATAAATATACTATGGATGGGCTACAAATGATATTATTTCATTTATATAGCATTTTAGAAATTAGAAAAGTATCAGAGTAGGCTCACTGGCACTAGAACAGGACATCATGAGTCGATTTTCTGACAGCAAAACTCATGTCTCCATTAGAAAGGTGGGTTTTTAACTGCACCTCTGTTGAAAGCCACAAACACATTCACTTCAAAGGTAAGTTTAATCAGACAAGGTTTATGGAGACACCACTGTACACCCACTAACATCCTACATGGGAAGGGTTAGGACTTCAAATGTTGGTGAGGATGCAGAGTTCATCACATAGTCCCCCTGCCTCAGTCCTGTTAGTCCCACTAGCAGGGAGGGCACTTTTAGTATTCAAATTGATTTTTGGCTGGCCATGCTTTAGAAGGTCTACAGAGGCGACATGAATTACAACCCATGCCAGTAACTGTTGCCTCATAGTACCATCCTGCTGTATTAGCTTTGTGACCCAGGGCTCTATATGAGTGATGTACTCTGCCTTTCATGATCTGCCTGGATAATAGAACCTGAATTCTCTGTTGTTTTATTTGTATCATAAGTTCATGTAGAAAAACACAACTACTGGGGGATTGCCTGTAGGAAATCCACTCAGTTCTTTACCTATTTTAAATTTTCTTTTTCAACATAATAGAAAACATGGCTGCTGTGTGCTTTACTTAGGGACATTTTAAAATTGTCTTTAATAGTGGCACACAACCTCTAGCCCAGTATTCAGGGGGAAAGAACTGGGTTATTAATGTTTGAGGCCAGCCTATAGTATATAGTGAATACAAGGTCAGCCTGAGATATCTAGCAAGATACTGTCTCAAAAAGTAAATGAAGCTGGGCAGTGGTGGCACACGACTTTAATCCAAGCATTTGGGAAGCAGAGGCAGGCAGATTTCTGAGTTTGAGGCCAGCCTGGTCTACAGAGTGAGTTCCAGGACAGCCAGGGCTACACAGAGAAACCCTGTCCTGAAAAAAAAAAAAAGTAAATGAATCAAATCATGATCTGCAACTGGAGCTCCATGCTACATGCTGTGCCACAAGCACAGAGCTCTGGGCTCTATAGTTAGCACCAAAACAGGTAAAGAAGACCCCTTTTTACTGTCAAAGGCAGGATATCCCCATGTAGCCCAGGCAGGCCCCAAACTCTAACTCAGCTCAGCTAAGAATTTTTTCTTATTTTCTGAGACACCTACTCTCATTGAACCTAGGGCTGTCCAGTTGAGCTAGGCTGGCTAGCAGGTCCAAGATACACATGTCCTCATCTTCCTTGGTGTGAGATTATAAATATATACTGTGCAGTACTGCACCTAAGTCTACATGTGGATGTTGAGCATCAGACTCAGGCCCACAGGCACTTAAAACCACCTTCTCCATCCCTTAGTTAACATTTAACCTCTTATGGCCACTTTCTTCAAATGGACAAGAGCAACATCTATTTTATAGTGTCATTATAAACACTAAATTTGAGAGTATCATGAGGCCCTGAGAAAAATATCAATAAAATTAAATTTTTTTATTGATATAAATGTATCGATAAAATTAAAATTGAACTTAATGCAGTCTTGTGCATTGGCTATGGTATTTTCCATAGAATTTAATATCTGTCCACAAATCTGGACCACAAAAGCAGTTTAATGGTCCTAAATTCATGCTAGTGTGTAGTGGAAACTTAAGGGTTCTTTGGAAAGTGTGTTGGATAGTGTTTTGCTAGGGCAAACACATGAAGGAACATTTCCTCAAAGTGGACACAGGTGTGAAAGACTAAGGCAGATTTGTGAAGAGACGTTTCCTTGAAGCAGACACAGGAGAAAGGATGTTCTCCTAAAGCAAGTATGTGAAAGTACATGCGATGAAGGATTCTTAGCTAACAGCACAGACGTTGGTCCGCTTTACACTGTGTAACACTGCGTAACTGAACTGTATTTGTCAGGACTCCAGAGAGAGAAACATACTAAAAACCTTCTGGTGCTGTGAAGCAATGTCTTACTGCTTCCATGGACTCTGGCTGATTGGCAGAGTGATGTCATCTGAGGGAGGTACACGTGCTGAGGTAAGACCCATGCTGTGGCAAGTCCCTTGGAGGATGTATGAATAGGGCTTGAGGAGAGTGACAGAGTCTGAGCTAGACTGTGCAATTCTTGTGGGTCTCACATCTACACTGAAGGAGGCACAACTGAGAACTTCTAGCACTGCTGCTGGTCCCTTCTGCTAACTTGAGCTGAGGCTGAGGTCTGGCTGTCTCTGCTACGCCATGTCACTGCTGTTGCTAACCAGACTCTACCAAACTGAACTGCTGATATATCTGCGAAATGTTTGCAGGTGGATTGAGCTGCTGTTGCTAACCTGTGAGCTGAGCTGTATATTTCCAAACAACACAGATGGGAGTTGCTCCAGAGAAACTTTCTAAACAGGTCCACTTCCCCCGCCTCCCCCCACACCCACTATCCTTTTTTCCCCACTACCTTTGATGTGTGGTGGGCAAAAAAGGAGGTTAAAAATAAGGATTGAAAAAGTTGAAGTTACGCCATAGCCTACTGAATACAAAGTACCCTCTTAACTCTAGATCCTGAAATCCTCCTGCCTCAACTTTCTTAGTGCGAGGGTAATAGGCATGAAATTTATACAGTGTTTTTCTGGGTCTGAGTAAAACTTCTGATATATGGAATATATTCATTGTATTTTTTTATGTTCCTGAAATTCTTACTATTTTAAGTGTTCTTGTAGTTGAAAGCATCTTTTGTTACAACCCTTGTTCAACATGAACATATTCAAACAATGATGATAAACTATAAGCTTGGTCATATGTACAACCCTTAAGTCCTGGTCAAACACTCTGTGAACTGGGAAAATTACTAACTTTTACTCAATAGATACATTTGTTGCCCAAGGGTTTAGGAAAAGAAGAATTGACTAAGTCAACTAGATCCATATCTCTGATGTTTGATTTTTTTTAATCAAATATATGTTTGTGTGATTTCTGAACTTCAAATTTGTTGCAATTTATATAAATGTGAGCATAGTTAATTACAGTTTTTCTGTTTCTGTTTTTCTTTGCTTACAATATCAACTATTAAAATGATTTGCTTGGATTTCTGAGTTAGTTCTGTTAGAAAAACACTTGCCATGCAAGAAGGAGGACCTGAATGCCCAAACCCATGTAAAAACTCAGTTATTGTAGATCATGTCCGTAATCCCAGCACTGGAAAGTTAGAGCAGTATAGCCCAGCAGCTCCCTTGCTAGTCAGTGTAGCCTGATTGTTGAACTCAGTTCAAAGAGAGACCCAGCCTCAAAACATGAAAAGCAATAGAGGAGGACACCTGATTTTACCCTCTGGCCTGTGTGAACTCATGTGCATATATGTGCATTTTTACACATACACATACATACACACACACACACACACACACACACACACACACATGCACACACACCACAATCAGTGTACCTTTAATTTTTTAAAATTATTTTTAATGATGATTCTTAAATGTTTTCATCTCTCTTGAAGCCCACGACCCACCAGGGGTAGTAGAAAACAAAGGATATGGGGGAAGTGGACCTGTTTATAAAGGTTCTTAGGAACAATACCCATCTGTGTTGTCTGGAAATGTGCAGTTCAGTTCACAGGCTAGCAGTGGCAGTTTGACTCACTCGCAAACACTTCACAAATACATCAGCAGTCCAGTTTGATAGAGAGGGGTTAGCAAACACCAATCAGTAGTGGTGGCACTACCCAGCAGGAAGAGCCAGGCCTTAGCCTTAGCACAAGTCAGTAGGACAGACAGGGCCAATAGGAACCAGGAAAAGGTTTTAGCTGTGTCTCTCTCATCGAGGCAAAAATCAGCAAGACCTGTGACCAACACAGTTTGTTCTGTAAGCAAGCCTAGCTCAGCCTCCCTCACTGGTCAAGCTCTCTTTATACTCCCTCCAAACATCACATGCCTTCCATGGGCCTTGCCTCAGCTGACATTGCTCTGCCAATCAACCCAAGTCCAGAGAAGCAGCAAGAAACTGCAGCACACCACCAGAAGATTTTGGGGGCATTTCTCCCTGTGGAGTCCCAACAAACAGAGCTCAACAAAGCAATGTAAGGTGGACATTAGCAAAGACTCCCTCATCACACGTCCTTTTAAGTACTTGCTTTAGAGGAACATCCTTTCTTTTGTGTCTGCTCCCCTGAAACATTCCTACATAAGACTGTCTTAGTAGCCTTTTGCCTTTGTCCACTTCTGGAAAACACTCCTCCCTGTGTTTGCCCCAGCAAAACAGCATCCAACAGGATTGACTTTCTAAAGAACTCTTTAAATTTCCACTTCAAAGCAGGGAATTTAAAAATCTATAAACAAGTTCCCTTGCTTTGAGTAATGGGAGGGTCTTCAATTGGTTGTCTAAGGGGAAAATATCCTTTCAATGCTGGAAATGAAAAGAAGTCAGCTAGGTTGGGAGAGAGTATTGCTTTATTTATGTTATGACAGGGAACCAGAATCACTAAGATTTTACACAGGAACACTGATCCTCTCTGAGATTTAAATAGGTCAATTCATTGTATAAACTGTGAAGAGAATTTCAGTAACAAGATGTTTGTTTACAACCCCTTCTTCACAGACTACAGACCGCACTGTGGCCACCACCTGTCTTTTAAAACCCTTTATTCTCATCCCACCCTTAGGGATTATGCAGCCTGACTGAGAAGAGTGGCAAGGACTCCCTCTAGGTTGTACCTGACACTTTAAAAGGAGGCAGTGGGTGGTGGTCAGCAATTTCTAAATACTACTGATAAACAATTCTGTTCCACTCATTACTGAGGAACATAGAACATAAGGCTGCAGGAGGTTCCTGAGTGCTGTCACCACAGCACAAAACAACCAAGAGAAAAGCACAGATGCTTTACAGGGGTCAGGGACATGTGGATGTATGTTTATATGCGCACATGCTTGTGTTGTGTGTGTGCGTGTGTGTATGTGTATGGTGTGTGTGTGGGGTATGTGTGTATATGTGTATCTGTTTATGTTGTGACTTGTGTGTGGTATGTGTGGTGTGTGTGTGTGTGTGTGTGTGTGTGTGTGTGACCACGTGCATACACTGACCTGCAGTGTCTACAGCACCCTAGGCTTTAGGATATCAGCAGTAATCTGTTCAAGATGATTTCTCTCTTTGGTATCTCCAGTGGCCCCTCCCCAGTTTCTTCAGATGTGTGGTACAACAGACAGCAATTGCCTAGTTGCCATAAGTGGTGTTGGACACAGAGATAACTGGCCCCTCTCCAGTTTCCTTTGATATGTGGTACAACAGACAGCAATTGCCTAGTCACCAGAAGTGGTGATGGACACAGGGTCACTCTGTTGGAGAGCTGAGCATCAGGTTGGAGACACCTTGTGAAGCCTGCAGGCAAGGGCTTAGAGAAAATAGCAGCAGGTGTGTCAGACTGTGCAGAGGAGCAAGAAGGAACATGGGAGATGTGTAAGCTACAAGTGTGTGGAAGACAGTTCACGTGTGTCTTTTGCCAGGGTAAAAAGTGTTCGGATTGCTTGGCATGTTTTCACTGTGTGCACTGTAAAGTGGATTTTGTTTGAAGGGTGTAGCTGTTAAAAACTAAAACCTTCTTGGCTTTGTCTTGTATGCATTTAAGTTACTTGAAAAATAGGATTTAAGATTTTTTTTTTCTAGTGGGAACAACAGAAAGGTCAGGCTAGACCTAGGCATTTTCCCATCCTATATAAGTGATAAAATTTAAATCCTGCTGTGAGTTTCTTCCCCACCCTTTGTCAGTGAAAGAGGTCACTCTGCAGGTGTCTGTCTGTCCATCTCAACCCCTGCTTCTCACCTCTGTCCTGCTGTGTCTTTTTTGCTAGTGTTCTCTGAAGTCTGCGCCTCCCCCATCCTGTCTTCCCCTCAGAGAGCCTCAGGGGTCTGTCTGTGTCTTCTTGCCTCACAGGCTCTCAGCACAGGAAGCTGTGCCCTCATTTTTTTTTCCTGTTGCCATGGAACCACCATTGTCCACTGCTAAGTAAGTTTCTAGGGTCTCCCAAACTGTTGTTTTAGATGCTTGGTCAACTTTTTGGTTATTTGATTGAAAATTATATACAGTTCGTGTTTTTTCTTGGCTGGGAACACAAGTCAGGCTGTTTCGAAAAGATGCAGCCAAGGGAGGTTTCTCAACCAGCCACAAAAGCTTCAATTCTATATTGGTCAGACCTGTATGCTTGGTCTTAAGGAATGAAATGATATGAGACTCTTTGTATATACAATATTTTCCCCTAGTGACCTCTTTTCAATGATTCCTTCCTATAAATGCAGCCCCAGCATGATGGTCATGACGAGAGCTCAGGAAGTGTGCCTGCTACTTGCCACTTACCAGCTCTTTCCATGACTCATAGTTTTCTGCTTAGTCTTTTGTTAGGAACATGTAATTGTATCATAAATAAAGTGATTATGGTAAGATTAAAAATACTTTGGTCTAATTGCTTTATTTCAAATGAAATCAAAACATATTGTTTGAAATACAATGTTTGGGGCTGGAGAGATGGCCCAGGGGTTAAGACCATGTGCTGCTCTGGCAAATGACCAGAGACATGTTCCCAGCACCAGATCAGATGGCTTACAATGATTGGAAACACCAGCTCCAGGTGATCAGATAACTCTGTCCTGCACTCATAAGTCCCCACAGACACACACTGAAAAGTAATAAAAAAGTCTTTTATAACACAATGGTCGTTCATTCAGGATTTCTCAAAATGTAACTTCTAGAGCCCAATGTCTAAGATCCATAATTCAGGTACTGTTGTCATTGTTGTCATTGCTCTTGTGGGATACTATACTGGCCGGAGTTCATCATCCTTTCTGATTCATCCCTTAATTAGTATGAGCTACAGTACAGTTTTAGAAGTTTTGAAGCTGTGGAGAATATGCCAAGGGAGGCCAGGATCTCTGGTCTCACTAAAGAATAGGAGAGCTGACACTATCTATTCAAACTCCTCATCTAATTAATGGCATTTGCCTTTGTGTCTGTCACCATTGCAATTAAAAAAACAGTGAAAGAAGTACTGTCATCAGCAAGTGGACGTGTGCTGAAGAAGTTATGGCAGACAGCATCTGCGTGCTGAAGCTGGAGCCTAGCGTCTGTCGCTGTGCGTTCCTGGAGTTGGTATTTAGGAGTTGTAGATAGTACTTACATGATCTTTATTGAACTACAGCTGTTTCTGTCAGGCGTTAGCTGGAATGTGGTTTTGTTCCTTATGAAACCAAGACTCTGAGTGATTCTTTTATATTTTTTGTCAGTAATCATACAGTGTTGGCTTTTCCCTCCTGTCTGGTTTTGGAGTAAGCAGAAAGCCATTTCTGAGCCCCTCCATCTGAGTGCCGTTCATCCACAGGTACGGTGAGCATGAAGAGTATGAGGCGACATCAGTACTGTTTTTCTGCCTATAAAGATTTTATTTTAAGTTTTATGTACGTGTGTGTGCATCTATGTGTGCTGATGTGTGTGCTGTTATAGGTGGTTGGTTGTGAGCATCCTGAAGCTTTTGCTGGGGAATGAACTCTGACCCTCTGTAAAGCAGCGTATGCTCTCATCTGCTGAGAGATTTCCCCAGCACCCATGATGCTCTTCCTATGAGACGAAATCTCAGTTTAGATTACCTAATGGAAAAAGGTATTTATTGTCTTAGTAACTGAATCAGAGCCAGGGTTAGAAGCTCATACCTGGAGCTCAGATGCTGGTCCAAGTTCACAAGGGCTGGGCTTTTTGGTAATGTCTTCTGTGTGTTATCCCTAGGTAGGTTGGTTAGGTAGAATGTTCAAGGAAATTCCTGGTGCGTTCCCCTCCTGTAATGGCTTTGATCTTTGAAGGACTCAGTCCCCACACCCTTTTATATTCTTTCTCTCTCTCATAATACATATATGTATGTATTATGCACATGTGATATGCATGCCGTATGCATGTAGGTATGTAGGCCCTTAGAATACATTCAAGATACGATGAAAAGATACAGAAAACGAGTAAAGTAAGGATCCCTAGCTCCAAGAAGGATTGTGTGTGCCCTCACTTCAGCCATCTGGAGAGAGGATAGGGGATGTAAGTATTAAACAATAAACCACTGGGGGAAACATCAAGAAACACCACTATCCATCTCATCCTCAACAGGATCATAAATACATCTGAAAGATCCTCAACCCCACACAAAGCCACAAAATCCTGTCAGCATGTGTTGTGGTGTAAGAAGAGCCAGCTGTAAACTCATAAATGTATGCAGTTCTCAGAGGGAGCCTTCGTGGCGAGGAAGGCAAGGCTCGTTCAATCTGGAGGATAGAGATGTTCTCATGACACTTCTAGGTAATAGTAGAAGCCAATGGTCCTCTTCATTTGTGCTCATCGGCAGCTCTGAGTCTTGAGTCTTGAACGGAGCAGAATTCCCAGTGCATGCTAGTGTGTGTGAAGAGAAGCCCTTGTTGGTATGAAAACACTGGAAGTGACAAGACTGGCCTGGATTAGAAAGAGACTCAGCTGAAAGAGGTGGGAACACTAAGCCAATAGTCATAGCCTGTCTGTGAGGACTGAATGTGTCTGAAGTCTGTGCAGGGAACTTAGCTAATACTCAGCCTCTACAGAGCATGAGCAGAGTCCCTAGTCAGAGTAGCCACATGAGACAAATATCTCTAGGTGAGGAGAAGGCACCGGATGTGGGTGCTTACAGGAGCAGAGATTCAAGAGACCCACAGAGAGCAAAGCTTGGTGCAATGGACCCAATTCCTTTACTGTGCAGCCAGGTTCTGGAAGGTAAAGAAATGTGAAAGAACCCAGAGACAGAGACAACGGGGCAGAATGACAGATCAGGCCCCAGACAGAGTTAAAAAATAAGTCAAGGTAGAGTTGAGAACCTAGAAGGCAATGCTGACCTTGCCTCAGAGGTAGCTGCCCCAGGCCTATGCTTCCTCTTGGCTTCTTTTCCAGGAATGACTGTTAGAGGCAGACAAGTGTGGAGACCACAGATCTCTTCCATTAGGACAGATCTACTTTTGATGATCTAGCTTTTCACACATGTTCTCAACATGCTTTTATTAATGTTTTGTTTTGTTTTATTTTAAATTCACTATTTATGGCTTTACCATGCTGACCCACACTTGATTTTTAGAGTTGATGCCTGGCTGTAAAGGAGTTACATGATCCCTCCAAACTTTACTTCTTTGGGGGAATGAGAACATCATCACAAGAAGAAGTTTAGAGTAACTTAGCCATCCCATGCCTCAGTTCACTGCACCAGGCTGCACATGCAGACAATGTTAGTGCCATTCCCTCCAGCTCTTCCCTAATCTGCCATGCCCTCCTCACTTCCACTTACTGACACTGAGCTGAGCATGACAAGGGGCCACTGAAGTTATTTGCCCTTTCTGTGTGTCTGTTCCTTCTCTGAAAGACATCTGATGTAGAGTTCATCTGGGAGCCAGACAAGTTTCACAGTGGTAAAATGGCAATTGGGGAAGGGTCACTGTACAGCTTGGATAGGATTTAACATAAGAGAGACTGCAGTTTGCCCTTTGGCTCAAAGATCTACCTTATGCACCATGTTGGGTTGTAGCTGCTCAGACCCTTCCTTTTGTTCCAGCATCATCAGCATCTCTAGCCCTTTCCAGGTGTGAGACTCCTGCATCAGGGTCCATCCTAGCTTCTGCATATGTATTGAATGCTTCCTCTGAATACCTGTATGTCTGAGCCCATTTCTGTCTCTACGTCTGGTCAAATGCCATCTCCTATGCCATGTTACCCTATAGCTATGTTTAAAAGGTAGCTCTCCCTACCCCTGCTCTCAATCTCCCTTCAAGACATTACCACTTCCCTTCCTTTTCCCCTCTAACATGCTGTGTGACTCAATAGAATACTAAGTATTAGCAGCATCCTTTCTTACAGCTACTTCCACAAGGATGGAAGCTTTCTCCATTTTATTTACTACCATCCTGGGCTTTGACTACAGGTTCTTACACACTTATAGGATTAACGGAAGGTGTGATTAACTAGAGAAATATGGGACCTCCACATCAGCAACTTATCAAAACTCATTAAAAGAAGAAATGAATAGCTTTAATAAGAATTAAAATTAGATTTTTTTTTTTTTGATTTGGAGGTTATTCATATGAGAGAGAATCCTACACTAACTTTGAAATCAAATCTGTTAAAAGTTACTGAGAGGAGTTCTAAGTGAGAATATATCTGTAGTAGAGGGCCCAAGAGACTCTCTGGGAGACAGATAGAGACTCTAAAGTCAAGGGATGTGGCTTCACTCTAAAGCCACACAAGCAACTCTGAATTATCAGTTGGAAACAAGAACCCCACTGTGTACAGTTTCTGTAGATTAAATACTATTTGGTCCAACACTAAAGTACTGATGGAAGTTGCCTAGTGCTTACTTTTCATACTCAGGAAGTTGACAGTGGCATTGTCAAGAACTACACATGATTTTGGAAAAGAGACAAAATCAACCATGGAAATAGTACTTTTCATCAAAGCTTGAGCTCCTTCTAAAGTGCTGACAGTGCTGGATATGACTTTTCAAAAATTTTGTGAGTAAAATTTGCAGGCTGATTTTGTCGCCTGCTTGTATCAGATGTCACGGCACAGATCTGAATGTGTTTGTGTGTGTTACAGACACGCACAAACATGCACACACACACACACAGACACACAAACACAGGCACACAGATAACACAGACACACACAGACACACACAGACATATACACAAGACACATACACAAGACACACACAGACACACAAACATAGACACACACAGACACAGACAGACACACAAACACAGATACACAGATACACACACAGATACATCCGTAGAAACATACACATAGGAAATGTGTAAGACTTGTCACTCTTTGAAAATATGTTTTCAAGAAGTATTTTACATTTTTCCAAAATGTTAATAAAATACATCGTTCTAAATGTTATTATGAAAGTTCATTAAACATAATTGAAAGTTCTCAATTTTAATAAATCTTTTAATATAGTTTATTATTTAATTATATTTAAGTCTTGGCTTTCTTAAATTATCACCAGCAGGTATGCTACTGATGTAGAGGAACAACAACAGTATTGTGTGTGGAATGTGTGTGCCATTGTGTCTACATGCGTATTTCTGAGTGTCTGTGTGGGATTATGTGTGCACATATGTAAGTGGGATTGTATCTATGCAAATGCTTATGTGTTGAGTGTGTGTTTGTTGAGTAGTGAATCTGATTGTGTCTATGCATGTATTTGTGCTTGTGTATGTGAGAGTGTTGAGTGTGTCTCTGCAATCTAGTTATAAAAGATTGAGAGTGAAAAAATAAAGATCAGTAACAATTAAGCCTGCTTTTGCCACAATTAGAATTTTTACTTTTGTGTTTCTAAGAAGCACTAGGGATCATAAAATATGAAACTTCTAGGTTTTGTTCTCTAAAAGAATAATTGATTCAGAAATTTAATAAAGAAAAGATCAAGGTTATAATTCATGTTAATGAAGCCTAAGTCAGGAAGTAACATTGCTATTTGGCCTTTATGTGGTTGTATTCCCCAGCCTCCCTCCTGGTTTTGAAACATCTTAAGGAATAGGTTGGATAGGGTGAGCATGCCCTTCCAGGTATCTATGTGTTCTCAGCCATTGTGTCAGCACCAGTATCAGCATCTGTGGACCCAGCTCCGTGATCACTGGCACCCTGAGATCTGGAGACACATGTCCCCATAATCACTTAGCAGATTCTCTATATGAAGCAGAAAAAAAATGCAACAAATATACTTCTGTGTTTTTTTTTAAAAATTAGCACAACTATTGCTAAATAGAGATAATATTTTTGGTTAGAACAATAATCTACATAAAGAACAATGTATTTCTGCTATAGAAACATAAGTTCTTAGGTTTTATTCTCTATTTATTTATTTATATTTATTTTTAGGAAGAAATTTCACTTAAAAATTACACTGTTCCTTTCTTGGCTCCCACCAGTGGAACAGGCAAAATTGGATTTCCCTGTAACAATTGCTGCCGAAGTCCTCTGCAGGGACAGGTGGCTATGACATATTGTTTTCATATACAGGGTGTTCTGGAGGCTCCTTCTCTGCAGCACACACAATGACACAGCCCTAAGGTATCATCCAGGACTTAACATCATGGGGGGCAGGCAGTTCAAAGTTACAATGTCTTTCAAATTTCAGTGCTTTACTGAGCATACATGTGAACAAGGATAAAAACAGGGAGACTCACATTAGACAGCGATCAGACTTCTGCTCTACTCTAATCATGAAGGTGTCAATAAAACAAGCTCATGTCTCCAGTTTCCATGACACTTGTGTATCAGTAATTGTAGAGAGCTTAAGTTTCACAAATCAGGTGCAGTCCCCAGCCCTACCTGTATATAACACATCCTTCTCCAAGGCTCAGGGTCCATCACAGAAGAGAGTGTGGAAAGAGTGTAAGACCTAGAGGTCAGGAACGGTGGAGTGAAGACCCTCTCAGAGGCAATTCACAGCAGCTGTGATTGTCTGCACACGATAAAGCCAGACAATGTACTAGCTCAGTGGGAAGAGGTACCATTCCCAGCCGAGGCATGGGGGACAATTCTCTTTTAGGGGAGGGAGAGTCAGGTTTGTTGCTGGTGTGACTGCTGGTAGGTTGATCACACCTCAATAGATGGCCTCACATTTGTGCACATAAGAGGACTCAGGCCAGGCAGTGGTGGCGCATGCTTATAATCCCAGCACTTGAGAGGCAGAGGCAGGCAGATCTCTTGAGTTTGAGGCCAGTCTGGTTTACAGAGTGAGATCCAGGACAACCAGGGCTACACAGAGAAACCTTGTCTCCAAAACAAAACAAAACAAAACAAAAAAGAATGGACTCAGTAAGATAGAAAAAAATATTTAAAAAGATATGAACTTTGAAAAACAACATGGGGCGGAGTTCAAAATTTGAAGGGGAAAAGTGAGGAGGCAAAGATGACCTAAATACATTGTATGTGTGTATAAAATTCTCAAAGCACAAACAAAAAATAGCATAAAAGATTAAACAAGTGAAAAGCAAAATAATGTAATCATTCAAAACATTTCACAATTCCATTTGAAACTGATATTTGAATTTTGTTTTTAAATTGATTATGACTTTACAAATCTGTGAATTAAAAGATGATACCATGATTTAGAAACATGATATAGAATTAGAGAATCAACTATCATGCATTTTTTATATCAGAAACTCAGTGTCAAGTGCTGTGTTTGATCATATGTTCACAATTTTCTATTTCAGTCTCACTAGCACCATGTGCAACACAGAGTATTGATTGCCCTATGTGTCAGATCCAGGCTCTGAGTGATGTGACAGAAATACAAGGCATGACACATTGCTGACCAAATTAGCTGATAATTTGGAAATGCATGAGAGAGACAGCTTAATGCAACATTTTTCTATGAAATTAAAACTATCAGTTTCAATTTTATTAAAATCTCTGTTCAGTGTCCCTTTGCTTTATTTTGTTTTTGACCTTTGTAATAGGGATTTTACCCAGGCACTAGCATGCTGGTCAAGCATTTGGACTCTGAACAGCACTTTCTGCACTGACAGGCTGTGAACAACTCTTGCTCACTGTCCTCACAGGTCTCTGAGGATTTGTTGCTTTTTAGCGGAAATCAAGTTTAGTTTTCTGACAGACACTTTCTATAAAGTTGTCCTTATTCTACAGCTAACGATGTGCATTGGTATGTCTGAGAAATAATACTCAAGGCTGTTGTTTTTCTTTATGCATAGAAAGGCCAAAGCTTGCAATAGGAGAGGCAGGATGAGAAAACCAGCAGCAGCAGCAGCAAAAAAAAAAAATAGTTTTATGGGATGTTTCCAACATAAGGTTACAGAGGAAGTGATTCCCTGAGACCAGAGAAACTGGATTAAGGAGGGAAGAGTTACACATCCTTACTGTTAAAAGTCCAATGCCCTTACAAGCTATTGGCCATGGGCAACTTGAGGACGGGTATGCTCAGATTCTCAAATTCAATATAGTCTCAAGGCAGCTTCTCATTTTTCTGTTTTATACAAAACTCCTTTTGGAATCACAGCTAAAACAGATTCTGAAATGCTATCAAGTATTTCTTTCTTTTTCTCTTTATCTCTTTCTTCCTTCCTTCCTTCCTTCCTTCCTTCCTTCCTTCCTTCCTTCCTTCCTTTCTTTTCTTTGTTTTTGTTTTTGTTTTTGTTTTTTGTTTTTGTTTTTGAGACAGGGTTTCTCTGTATAGTCCTGGCTGTCCTGGAACTCACTCTGTAGACCAGGCTGGCCTTGAACTCAGAAATCTGCCTGTCTCTGCCTCCCAAGTGCTGGGATTAAAGGCATGCACCACCAGTGCCCAGCTTGCTATCAAGTATTTCTAGCATTAAAGATTAGACAAAGTTTTAATGGGTCAGTGTACTTACATTTTATACTGAAACATCTAATACATCTGGCTTTCTTTAGAAAAAAAATATCATCTTTAGGGGAAACAATCAAAATCTATAAGTGTTCTACAGGTGAGTTCGGGTTTCACAGGCACTGTCTACAGATAAGCATTTAACATCCAACTTCAGATGTTTTGACTGTGAACTTGTATTGCATATATTAGTCAGAAGAGAGGTAACATTTCCTTGGGGTTTTATCTGTTTTATTTGCCCTGGTCCAAACATTCCTTTATTCTTTGCCAGGCTTCCCATGTGAGGTCTGTAAATGTCACCTGCCCAGATCCAGTAGACTTTAGGAAAGTAGACCTGATCCATTATTGATGTTTCAGTTTCGCATCACACTTTCACTGACAGGACCTGGGCTCTGAGACTTTTTCAATAAGGCAAAACACCTATGAATTGTTTGGATGGATAAATAGATGAAAGAGTCACGGACCCAGGAAAAGTTCAGTACCACAGACAATCTATGAGAGTGCACATGCATCCTTCCTTTCCTTCCGTGCGTCTCCCTCTGGCTCTCCCAGACGCTATCTCTGCGTATCCTTCTAACCTGAGTGTCTCTGTAATCCACAGCTGACTGCTGGTGTATCACGGGAAGCTTCTTGTAAAGTCACATGCATCCAATTACCTTCCAGCACAATGGCGAAGAATGATCCTGCCCCAAAACTTCAGATTTTCTGAAGGCACAGCCAAGCTCATTTTGTCTTGTTTCTATCTCTTTTCCAGTAACATTTTCGGATTCTCTCTGTGGACAGCACCTCTTCTTAACAGTCATTTTTTTCCAAAATCTCCCTTAGAATCTTCATGTTTAATCAACATACACCCTATTATCTCTTTTACTCACTCAGGAAGTCTTTGTCAGCTTCTGAATTTGCTTCACCAGGTACCAGATGCTTCCTATTCTTGGCTTTCAGTTAGATTTACAGGAAAATGCCACATGGATACCATACTGGTAGGTATTTCCAACTCAGCATGAGTTTACCTGTTCTTGACATTCTGATTAATTCATTATAATGATTTATTTATTTAATCTCTGTGTTATGATGTATGTAGTATGCTCATGTTATACGTACTTGCATATGGTACATACTACACACAAGTGTGTGGTTGCACCACCAGACATACATACCTGTGTACACATATGCAGAGACCAAAGTTGGATTTTTTAAAAAATGATTTTTTTATGATTCTCCATCCTAATGTCTCGAGACAAGATTCCTCAACTGACCTGAAAACTCACTGCTTTATATAGGTTAACTTGACTGTGGCCTGCCCATCTTTACCTGCCAATACTAGCGCTACAGTAATACAGAGCCAGGTGTAACTTCTGATGTGGGTGCTTAGTAATTCAGGTCCTTCTACTTGCAAAGAAATCATTCATAACTACTCAGCTATCTAGCCCAGAGCTAATGGTGTGTTTTATTGTCCATGTTTCAAAACACATTTCAGCTTTTATCTCCATCAGAAAGACTCCTCAATTTCAAGTTAAATATTATCATTACCCAAAAGTTTGCTTATTTATCGTTATTTTTTTTTACCTATACAGTAATTTTAACCTACCAGTAACTATACACTGTTGATTACCATGTAGTTTCCAAAATACTTAAGGAATCGAGTGAACATAAATCTGATGTGCAATGAATGAGAGGGTGTTGAATTGGATAAACGGATGAAGGAGACATCCTCTCCTACAATGATGGAGAAGATGTACCAATTACATGATTTGCACAAAAATGCACTGGAGCATGATAATTGCAGATATTAAAGTAAAAACACAAGGAAGATTTCAGTAAGACTGCCAAGTGAATATTTTACATGGCATACCTACATAAAACTAAATATAAACTAAATAAAACATCTAATTATCAAAACATATACATGAGTGGATACATGTAACACTTAAAACTACATTTGAGGATGGTCGGACGCAGCTTCCATATTGTTTTCCTGATCATAGTACCAGGGGGCAGTTAGTGAAGAGAGCACACTGTACAGTAATGCTGTGGGCTCCCAGGCATCTAAGAAAAACTATTTCAGGATTATTGCTCTGAATCAAAGGGCTTTAGAGAGACAGAGAAACTCATCTACCTTAAACCCATGCTGTAGGGTTTAACGTTCTTACATTCTGTCCAAATGACTGATTCAGGCGGGAGGATAGCCACAGAATGTCTGGTAATGCTTAGCAACCTACCTCCATTGTCATTGTTTCAATATTTTCTTCATTCTCAGTATGGAAAGCTCAGAAATATCAAGAACATTGGTCAAAGCCAGTCTTCCTTATTAGATAAAATATCTTATAATACTTGGAAATATTACTTGTAACTTTAAAATTTTTATTTAAGCATTTCTCGTCTATTACATATTAATTTGGCCATCTATTATAGTATTTTCCTTCTGTTTGTGTATCTTTTGAAAACATTTTGATCCACAACAGGATCTGGATCTTGATATTTAAGATCATCAAAGTTATTTTTGTCTCATTGATTTGCATAAAAAGAGATACAGCATCAACAATCTGCCCTGAGAGTGCATTGTTTCTTTAGTCATTTCAGATACATCCTACCTAAACCCCAGCAGTGGCAGTGGAAAGGTCAGGATGTCTTGTGTGTCAGTGATGAATGCAAATAACATCATTAGCAAAGTACAGTTTCTTGAAGACTTGGATTCCCTGTGTGAGCTGATGGCAGCAGGCTCCTGCGATCTCTGGAATACAGTCTGAACAGGGTGAGAGGTCATGCTAGACCCAAGGTTCCCCAAGACACAAGCTATCACAAGGAGCTCCACTTTCACCCACACAGTTCTCATTAGAGAAATATTTTCTGAAGTTTTTTACACAAGGAGAAAAAAATCATGGTTAACTATCTGCCTCTTTCACAATTAAGAAAAGCAAAGTTCTGTAACTCTACCCAAAGCATACTAAAAATGCCAAATGATATTTATTCAGCATCATGAGATGAATTTTGAACAGCCTTTAAAGAGGGATCAGGTGGTAAGACCAGAGGAGACAACATGGTGATATTAGATGCTTCACACAATTGTCCTTAAATATACGGATGGGAAAAAACAATCAGAAGCAATTTATGTATGGGTTAAGAAAAAGTTTATATGTAAAAACTAGTTGTCTGGCTGTAATAATCCTTAAGAGAAGGTAGGGATGAAACATGAATTTTAAAAAAATTCCTTTTGATTTTTCAATTCTTGAGAAAATAAATGAAACAGGCTGGGCCATATTAAATCCCCAAATGACTGCTAAATCCCGCCCTTTTATTTAACCAGCGTTTCAATAGGTTTAGAATTTGAAATTCAGGTCTTGCTTTCTCTGTGTACTTCACACACAACCTTCCCCTAGGATAGAGCTTTTCCTTCTTGCAGGGAAATGCTAAAGTGACTGCTGTTCCTCCCACACAGTGGATGTGAAGATACTGGGTATTACTGTAACAGAACTAGAGAGACATGCACTGCAGAAGAGCCCCCTCACAGGGTGAGGATCGTTTGTCTTTAGTTGGATTCTTATGTTTTTAATTGGGAGGTATAATTGGTCTTTACACTAGGCAAAAGAGAAGGTAAAATGCATTTTTATATATTCCAGTCTTTGTTCCCACAGACAAAGAAAAGACAAGAGAAGTAATTTGCTAAGGGCCTGCATTCCTGAAAGGTGCATTTGGATGTGGCTCAGCACAGGCTACCCTGTCCTTTGCTGCCCTATTTTAGGCTCTACTGGGTCAGATTCTCGGGCCAGTGGGTGTCGTGGATTGTAAGCCATTTAGCCAGCTGTGCTCCCTTCAAAAACCAAATTTACTGAGCAGAGGGATAACTGTCAGGCCTATAACCACTGAGGTCATGGGCCAGCCTGAGTGACAACTCCTTAGCTACTGTCCTTACCCATTCTCTCCTGAAACAAACCTCTGAAAAGCTTGTTGGCTTCACCAGTGCCCTTTATGAAATTTTGGCTTTCTTTACTTAAAATATTTATGATAGTGTAATGCAAGCTCTTTTATTTAATTCCAATTCTGATCTATGTTTATAACTGGAGGTTAAAGTCAGCAGCATACAACTTAACAGAACACATACCTTTCAAAACTATTCTTCATTCTGTCCACACACCTGGCTATTCCCTCTCTATCTACCCCCTCCTCACAACTGCATCTTCCCCATGATTTATAGCTGTATCTCAAACAAAGGTAGCCTTTTCTTCCACGGCCTTCACAAAATCAGGAAATTGATTCATTCATCCAATAAGGATTTTATTGAGTGCCTATTGAGATATAGGCAACAGGCGAACACTAGTGAACCAAGCTGATAAAAATCACCGCCTTTATAAAGTTAATAGATTTTTGTCTTCCTGTACTCATGTCCCTGCAGGTTTGATCTTTGGAAAAGCATGGTTCTGCTAATACTATTCAATTCTCAGAAGCCTTTAATGGCTTTCAGTCTTCACTGTAAAAAAAAAAAAAAAAAAAAAAAAAAAAAAACCAAACCAAACCAACCAAACAAAAAAACCCCAACAAACTCTAAAATCTCCGCCAAGTACTAAAATCCTCGTGCTGTTCTCCTATATCACTACTCCACAGGGCTAGGTTCCAACAACCTGCCCTTCCCCGTTACCGAGTTAACAAACTTCACAATGCCAGACGTACAGACGTGTGCCTTATCTGCAGAAAGTCCTCTCACCTGTGAGTTTCATTCTGCGATACTTAGAGCATTCATTTCTACAACATGGGTATTTATGCCTTTATCTTGCTATTGAAACAATCAGGTGCGGTTTTCTTTTCCTCACATTTCCTCCCTCCAAATGGGCCTCAAATGAAGAATAGACATAATTTTTAGCGAATTGATTCTCTATTATAATGTAATATCTGAGGTATTCTTTTGGTTCACTGTTCATTTGTGTCTTGTGTAGTTATCTGACAATGGGGTAAACATAAATTTGGGGAATTTTGAAAACTTTGGTAAAGGAGATAATGAAAATTGTGGAACTAATATCTACATGAAAAAACTTGAACCAACATTTCATTTGACTAGTTTGTATTGGCACATGATTAGTTTGGCTTTTAGAGGCTCAGTGATGGAGAGATTTTCCTCAGAAAAATCACACATTGAGCCATACTCATGTTTGATTAAAATCATATTTAAAGGAAATTTTGGACTTTAGACTTGAGAGATGACCTTGGAACAAGTTAAGACTTTGTAGACAGTTGGGGTGGACAGATTGAATGTAGATATACTACATGAAGGATCGAATGGGCAGCTGAGGTAGAATGATTTTATACTCAAATGTTTATTGGTGAGGTTCTAAAGTCCCAGTGGGGATTTCACAGACTATAGCTCGTGAGCAATAATGAATCCTTGAAAGTAGTGAGGAAGAGACAGGAAAGATGAGCACACCCTACACAGAGTAAGGAGTCAACAAGAAAGTGTCCTTGGAGAACCAGGAAGACTTCATAGAAACCTAGTCAGTCACACCTGGCTTGGACCTCCTTGTCCTCCAGAACTCAGAAAGTATTTGAGCCTGAAGCAACAGGTCTCTGTCATGTGCTATTGACAATGGCTGAAATATTCATATAAAATCACAGTAGGTAGCCGCCTGGGCAGCCCCAGTGGTGCCTGCTACTATCCTGCAGGTGCACTTTGATTTGAGGACTTTTCAGCGCTCCATGATTTTCTGAAAGTCTTGAGGAAGATTCCAGCTAGAGCTTGCACAACATCAGCCTCGTTGCTAATAAAGGATTTAATTTTAACTAATGCTGAATACTTTGAATATGAAAGTGTCTGTTAGTATGTTGTTTTTAAATATAGTTTCTTCCATGCTGAAAACAGAATCTTATTTATAGAGTGCCTTAAAATGGCATTGTTGTGCTTTTGGGTCTTGCTCTTAGGTCTTTATAACCGGCAATGGGGCCCTCAGTGGGTCAGCTCTGTCCCCTTACTCTCTGTGTTGCTGTGGCTGAAGCTGGAAGTGAAGATTTCTGCTGCCATTTTGATTGCCCCTTTGTCTTGAAATGGGTCTCATCGCTGAGACTCTTCTCTACCTAATCACTATGTAAAGCTCACAAATTGAGTTCTCCTTCAGTCAGCAACTGAAGACTATTTTAGGCTCTAGTGTTCCTTTTTCTACACTGAGAATTCAGTATAAAAATGAATATCTTTTCTGTTAAAAGTTGGAAAATGTTTGGCATAACTTAAATGTCTTTCTGTTTAATTCTAAAATCCACTTTTACTGCTGGTTTATGTAATTTAAGGATTAATCAAGAAAGCAATGATGGTGTACATTTACCACTATAGATCCAATGCGGTCAAAGGATGACAGGGGGCATTCAAATGTTACTTATTACTTATTTTTTGTTTCTATTTTCAAACACTAGCACGAAGTTTAAGAACACAGATTTCATATTGATAAGGCTTAGGATCCATCTCCAAAGTCTTTGGCCTTAAATTTCTCTTTCTAAAAGGAAAGATGTTCCAGGTGGCTAAAGAAGATGTCAGTATATTGTTCTGAAAATGCAGCTGCACATATCTTATTATTGGCAGTGACATGGTACTCTGTGGGAAAAAAGAAACCATAAAAATAAACACCAGATAACCAAATTCTTGAGGTATAAATTTTAGTAGATGATTCACAGTCTCATATTTTATCCAAATCGTTAAAATCAGAACCTAGACTTTTCATGAAGATCAAGAAAATAAATATATCACATTTCGAATTTGCAGGCTCTATAGTCTCCACTGTATCTACCTGATTCAGTAGTTATACAGTAAGAACAGGTGGAGGGAACATCTGACCCTGGTCATAGATGCCCCTTTGTGGAACAAGGCATGGACACCCAGCAGTGGGACTTTCTTGTAGAGCCTGCAAGATATGACTTGCTGATCCTCTTCTAAATCACTGACAATAAAAAAAAATCTCTAATCCACAGAATGGTCCTAGATTTAATAGGTCAAATGATGAATGCTGGTCCATTCGCCTTTAATTAGGAAAAATAAGAGAGGTGTATAGTGGTTCTCTTATCTTTTATATTTATAGCCTATATATTTATGAATATATAAATATTTATATCCTTTATTTTTTATTCCACTATAATGATTTATAATGATTACTTTCAAAACATAAAATTAATTCTTGGTATTTAACAATTGGCCTCTGATAGATTCTGGGAGACAGCAGTTACTGTCCTCCCCTGTGAACCTGTTGCTGGGCCCTACCAGACTCCAACTGATAACCTCAAACCCAGGGTCACACAGATAGTCCTGGTTAAATGCAGTGGCTCAAATATTAATACAGATTAACATTTGACTTTTTGAAAGAAAACTATTTTATTACTAGTTGGTAGAATGGTATTTCAGAATTAACTAGAGCCTTGAAGGACCTTCGGTTCAGCCTTTAACCTATTACAAGTGGCTGCCTTCCATGCCTCGTGAGTCCCTGACAAGTGGTTTGCTTAAGGATGTTAACATAGAGGATAGTTAAAGAGTAGATGACCGAATCTGGAGGCTAGGAAATAGAGCAGATTCATCATCTGTAATGAAAGGAAATGCTGTTGTGTCCACTGGTCATTACCAAAGGCCAGCGCTGACCACCACACACTGCTCATTACCAAAGACCATTGGTGACCACTGCCTGACCTTGTTTATGTTTCAACATCACACAGACATTGATTGAATTCCTAGAGAAATGTTCTGAGCTCTTTGGCTCCCATCAGGACCCAAAGAGTGTCACCTAACAGAAATGAGCACACACAAATACAGTTCTAAGTTTCCCAGAATTAAATCTGTGGCTGCTTCCTAAAGTTCCATTTCCCGTTTAATTGCATGGCAAGTTCCACCTCCCACATGTGTTTCAGGCAGTCTGGATATTAGTCATGAGGAATGGGAGAGCCCTTGTCTCAATTACAGAGAGAGCTGATCTGATTGTAGGGTCGAAGGAGTTTTCAACTTCTGAAAATAAAGGCTACAGCTGGTGTGAAGTTCCCAGCCTAGTCGCCTGCTCTCAGATGGTATTAAATTGAGCACGGGAGGGAGGGTCCTTTCTTAAGACTAATTCCTCCAGTGAGCAGTGAAATACCTAAGCTTTTTATCATAGGAAGGGGCAATTGACTCAGTGACAAATAGATACTCTGGAAGAGAGCTATTCAGAAGTCAGGCACATAAATCTTAGCAACAACTTAGAGGATGGAACGTTTCCTCAGTGGGCAGATATTTACTGGATGGGATCAGACGCAGAAAGCAGATCAGTCAACCTTTTTCCATTAAACCCACCTAGTGTATAGCTCAGAATCGATAGGAAAACAGAAATAAATGTCGGAGTCACTTAGTGTTTCTTCTGAAAGCAAACAATTTCCTAGAGAAATTTCTTAATAATCTTTATGAAATAATAGAAGCGGTGTATCGGGAGTGATGGTTCTCAAGTCCACAAAAGAGTCCTGGACTGCTTCCTGTCACTGTTTGTTGTTACTCTAGATTTGACTAGGAAAATGATAGTTAACAAAGGTTAACAGGCAGAATGGAGAGTTGATAAAGAGTCATGTGCTATTATTCAGGGCTTTCCATTAAATACCATGATGAGTCTGCCAGCAATGCACTTTAGACTGTTCAAGACTCCTAGGTCTGGATGTGTGGTACATGACTGTGATCCTCTACTTAGAGAATGTCAAACAAAAAAATAGTGACTCTTGATTTAATAAATGTGTAGATGTCTATTATGCCTGCTTGTCATCCAAACAATCCAGGTAGTGTGACTTTGCATTAGCATAAGATAAAATTCCAAAGATCAACACCACAAAGGTCACCTCACCACAGGAACCTGAAAAAAAAAGCTACCTCCCTCTAATGCTCTCTGTGCTCTCAATTTTCCTGGTGAACAAAAATGTAACTTTGAAAATGTGGAGATGAATGGGTGGCCCCATACCCCAACTAGGGGCCATTCACTCATCTCCAAAATTTTAACTCAGAATGGCTCCTGTCTAAAGGAAATACAGTGGCAAAGTATGGAGCAGAGACAGAAGGAAAGGCTATCCAGAGACTTACCCACCTGGGTAATCCATCCCATATACAGACACTAAACACAGACAATATTACAGACACCAAGAAGTGCTTGCTGACAGGAGCCTGTTATAGCTGTCTTCTGAGAGGCTTTGCCAGAGCCTTACAAATACAGAGGTGGATGCTCACAGCCAACCATTGGACTGAGCATGGGGTCCCCAGTGGAGGAGTTAGAGAAAAGACTGAAGGAGCTGAAGCGGTTTGCAACTCCATAGGAAGAACAACAATATCAACCAATCGGACCCCCCCCGCCCCCCCGCCAAGCTCCTAGGGACAAAATCACCAAAGAGTACACATGGAGGGACCAAGGCTCCAGCAGTATATGTAGCAGAGGATGACATTGTCTGTCATCAAAAGGAGGAGAGGCCTTTGGTCCTGTGAAGGCTGGATTGATGCCCCAGTGTAGGGGAATGCCAGGGCAGTGAGGTGGGATTGGGTGGGAGGGGGAGCACCCTCACAGAAGCAGGGGGAGGGAGGATGGGATAGGAGGATTATGTAGGAGAAGCTGGGAAAGGGGGTAACATTTGAAATGTAAATACATAAAATATCCAATAAAAACAAAAGAAATGTAACATTTTCAGTCTCTATTCTGGAGGACCACTGATAAAGAGTATGTAAGCATTCGAGTGTGCCTGTTGGTGCATGCGTGCGTGCATGTGTGTGTGTGTGTGTGTGTGAGTGTGTGTGTGCGTGTGTGTGTGTGTGTGTGTGTGCGTGTGTGCATGTGTGTGTGTGCGTGTGTGTGTGCGTGTGTGTGCGTGTGCGCGTGTGCGCGTGCGTGTGTGTGCGTGTGTGCGCGTGTGTGTGTGTGTGTGTGCGTGTGTGTGCGCGCGTGTGTGTGCGTGTGTGTGTGTGTGTGTGTGTGTGTGAGTGTGTGTGTGTGAGTGTGTGTATGTGTGTACTCATGTGTCTGTGTGTGCGTGCATTCATGCATGTATGACTGTGTGTGTGCATGCACGCACATGCTTGTGTGAATGCTAAACCGCACTCTTATTCTTCTAATTGAAAAGGCAGATTGTTAGCTTCTGGTGTTTTAAACAAATGGACTTGCACAGGTACCAAGAAATGAGACAGCTACATTCCTACTTCATCGATGACTTATGATCTCTGTATTCTAGGAAGGAAATAGACATACAATTCAGAAGCTGTGGAGCATGGTTTGGTATCTCTGCTTCTTAAGTAGGCAAATGAGATACATTTTCCACCTCTTAAAATATTTTATTATCATTTTCAGAAAGAAAAAAAAATCTATGTGCTATTTGATGCTCATGTGGTGACATAATTTAAAACAAATGAAATCAAACACGATTTCACTTCGGCATGAAAAATGGACAGTGTACCTGAAGCTCTGATACACAGCTCTGAGTTCTGCAAAGGGCAGTAATATGTTGCTTATGATTTATGCTGGAGAAGAAAAGAAAGCCATTTAGCGACTGATCAAAGAAAATTATCTGAAGAAAATAGAACAGAAATATTGTACATGGGGAGTGGGAGCAGTTGGGAGGAAGTCTTTGTCAACAAGGCAACTAGATCGTGGCTGTCTACCTTTTCTGAAAACCAACCAGGCTTGTTTACAATAAGAACAATGCTTTCCTTATGCCCCACCAAAACCAACATCAGCTTCCACAACCAAAATTAACAAAAGAATTTTGTTTGTGACCCAGCATCAGGGACAGAGTCCTCGGAGGCAGAATGCAGGGGATATTTAGTTTTGGGAACAGCTTTCCCTGATCTTGGTTTTAAAATGTCAAAGTGGACACACCACGTTTAATTGATTTAATCTTTGCTAAAATGCTGAATGCAATATATTCTCAATGAAAAACTTATGCAAAATTCATATAGGTACTACATAGTTTCTGAGTCTAATATTTTTACTTATTTTCATAAATATGGTTTCCTTGTGAGTAAAGTGGAAACCCACACATACTTGTGTACCAACCTGTGGTATAAGTCATTGGTAACCACCTTTGCTGTTTGTTCTCTTCCCTCAGCATAGGGCTCTGGCATGCCAGGTAGTTAGTTACAAGCCCTGTGTCTTAATCTCTGTCCCCCAACCCCTGCCCACATGCACGTGCATACGTGCATACACACACACACACACAATGCACACACACACGCATGCACACATACCCTGCCCTCAACCTAGACCTCTGCTAGGCTTTCCCACTCCCTTGTCTCAAGCTGGCCAGTATTACTGAAGTAGCTGTTCTGGGTAGGAATTCTTAGCTCCTGCTTTGTCTTATGGAGTCTCCAACCTCAGCTCTGCTCAGTGTTTGCTATAGACCATTGTTGTGCTGTCTCTGTGTTGTCCAGTATCTCAGTGCTTTTTCTCTCAGAGCCTAGAACACTCTATAGTGTCAACGGACAAAGGTGCACAGATCTCCATCTTCCTCGCCCATCTGCTCGTGCTTAGCATCTACCAGTGATTCAAACAACACACTTAGCAAAATTTGCTGACTGCTGAGTGTCCTTTGTGAACTGCGTCTCAAACTCAAACATTTCAAATATTACACAAGACTTCATCGTTCCAGATAAAATGGACAATACCCATTGTATCACTCTGTGCTCCATGGACCAGTTGAATTTATACTGAGCTACTGAATGTTCCTGGAAGTGAAATGCTACTTAATTATGTATTTTACAAAATGTTTATAAATTCTACATCTTAGATTTCTTAAAATGTTTATGCCTCTGAGTGTATGTACACAAAACATAAATATAAATCCAAGTTTATATATTTAAGAAAGTGCAATGAAAAGCAATGTTATATTTATAGTGTGAGTTATATCATGACTGGAGTCGCAGAATTAATGGACTTTTGGATATAGGATACCTTTGAAATTGTTTTATCTCTTTGTTTTAGGTGTGAGAATGTATTTGGTATAAATCTATCTACTTTTGCATCATTCTGGTTTTTAGCTTTCATCCTTCATCAGAGCAGGAGAAACAGGGCATCCTGTATCCTCGACAGGAAGCATTACTCACCTAAGGGCAGAGCTCAGGTTCAGTTTTGTGTGTCTTCAGTCAGAGGCAGACTCTACTCTGGGGTCAGTAGTGAGCAGTCCCAAACCTGCCATGTTTAATTTGCCATTTCAAAGTTATCCATACAGTTTACTTATGTATCCTCCAGAGCATGGAGACTGTGTTCCTTATGGGATGGACTGCAGTATAATTTGAACACATCAAGGGGAGTATCAGACTTACAGAGCTGTGAGTGATGAACACTTAACACAGCGAGCTCCTTCGAAGGTTGAGAGCAGCTTGGCGGAGGACATCACTGAAGATCAATACTATTAAATCACACATTTTCCCATTGTTTGACTTCCCAAATCCCAGGCAGAGACCCTATTGATTTTATTTGACAGTTTTTCCCCCCTACTGTTTGTTTCTTGTGCTTTCTCTAGCCGGTGGGTGTTGATCAAAGAGTGACTTTTATCTTACTTTGCAGAAACTGTTCAGCCCAGAGCTGCTTCAGTGGCTGTCACTCAGTGGAGGCAACAGGCCTCCTGGGCAAATGTGCTAGCTCTCAGCTCCTTCTCCAAGAAAAAAATCCTTCCTCACTCATAAGTGGCTACATAAATTGGCTCAGAACAGCTCTGTTCCTAGACAGTGGACCAGAGACACATTTTATCTATCAATAGAAAAATAAAATCATGGATGTATCCCTTCAAAATTATATAATAAAATTTATCTATGACAGGAATGGAGAAAACTTGAGGGATATTAAATACCACTATGTTAACAGGAGAATAAGAAGTCTCAGTGTCAGTGAACTTGAGAGACTTGTTCATTATCATTTGGTTTGCTAGTTAAGCTGAACTTGGCAATATAAAATAATCTTGACTTATCTAATGGTTTTGTTGTATATTACACGGGGATGCAGATCTTTGCTGGAATTTACAAAATACTGTGGCAATTCTAGCCATCCAAATATTGGCTTTGTCAGATGCAGCAAGAGTTCAAGGAATTCATAAAACCCAGAAGGAAACACCCTGAAAGCAGGGGTATAGTCTTTTTATTATCTGTAAGGCAGGTCAACAAACTATTTTTACAAATATAGGACAGACAATATCTTTGGATGTGGAGGTCCCTGGTTCCCTGTGTACTATACAACCTGCTTCAGCAGCCACAATCATATAGAGACCAGGGACTTGGTTGCTTCAGCCAGTGAAACTATAAATAAGGCAGGCAGGGGAAGGAATTTGTTTCACAGACAACGTTATCCTTAATGCACAAAGAGATACACAATTTCTGTTTTACCAGCTAGCTAGATCAACAAGATGAAGATAATCATCTGATGTCCATGGACACTCCTGTTTTGCTTCAAATTATCTAAATGCATGCCTATCTCCCTTAGCCTGACTGTACCCTTGGTTCTGAAATGCCACAAGCAAATGGAGAAATTTTGTTTAATAAAGTTCTTTGTTCAGTAAATTGAGGGATTCATATCTCTCTCTATATATGTATATATATGCATATATACATATATATATGTATACACACATATATGTGTATGTATATATATGTATATATAAAGACATATATATGTATATATGTGTATATATGTATATGAATGTGTATATATGTATATATGTATACATATATATGTACACACACACATATATATGTGTATATATATATATATATATATATATATATATGTATATATATAAACTTCCAGATCTATGAATCAAATGCCACCAAACTCATCATTGATGCACCCTCTGAAATGCCCAAGCACCAAGATTCAACAAGACAGGCGTCTAGACAGGGCACATGAAGCCTCTACTGCCATTCTGATGTGAACATCAATTCATGCTATGAAGTCCAAAAGCAGAGATTCTTAGGTTTGGATAAAGTTATCACCCTATTAAAACCCAACACTACTCATCTCTACTTTTGTATAGACAGTGACTCACATTCTATAAGTTCTTTAACTGTGGCTAACAGTTTGAGCTTGGGATCCACCAGACTTGAGTATGCATTCTGACATACAAAGACAGCTGCTGCCCTTAGAAAAATTATGTGCTAGAAGCCTCAGGTTCTTTAGCCCAGAAACAAATAATATCATCTATTTTACAGGTATATTTGAAGTTCAAAAAATGAATACAAACTGCCTGGGGAAGTACTTACCAAAAATTTGATAAAGTAGACTACTCTTAATTCTACATTTCCTGGTGGAAGTTGGGGGAGATCAAGAAATGAATTATAAAAGTCAACAAATGTGCTTTCTGGTTTTATCTCTCAGTCACTGACTGTGAAGGCAGCAGTGTGAAAACTAGGGATCTTAAACCCCAGCAGAAATGAAGCTCTGCCCTCAAAGTAGCAGTGGTGAGTGTCTGTGGTTAAATCTCTGGAAGGATTTACTCAGGTCTGAATTCCTGGTATGAAAGGACAAGGGTAGACTTTATCACAGTTACAGGGCCATGCCCTCCCCTTCAACCACAGTTCCAGGACTCTTTGACCTCTAGATTAGTCTCTGCTCTGGGATGCTAACACCTGCCTCTATCTAGGAACCTTATTTTGCCCTTTGTTTCTATAATTTGCCACTGTTGTATCTTCAGTATCACCTTTTTTTTTGTGGTACATTTTAGATCTGTGAATGCTTGGAGATATAAATAAAATAAAAATGTTTCAATAATGAGTGTGAAAACACATCTTCAAGAAAGCTGACGTTGAAGGACAATCTGAATTGCATCCTAATCCTGCTTAATGTTTAGTCTAGACACCATGATTAAAGACAATTATGTCAGGGCCTTAACAAGCTCAACATGTGTCCTTCGATTTTGTGGGTTTGTACAAATTACACTCTATTCAACCCCCTCACATCTGATCACCTCCATCTGTAGGGAGGAATCTCAGAGACCACAATTCATAAACTAAAGCCAGGTAAGGGTTGAGATAGGATTCCGTTACTAAACTACCCATGTCAGAGTTTCATGTCACCATTACAGTTTCAGTTGTCATAGCTACATAAACCTGACAGTTCATGGAGGAAAACTTCCAGACTTTCCACATGACTTGAAAGGTGGAGCAGAGGCACCAGATATACATTCCAAACGTCCCTTTCTTTATGTATGAGAGCAGATTGTATCTGGCTGAGAACTTGTCTTAGAGTAAGCAAGTCTGCCTGTAACTGCACATATGCATTCTCAGAGGTGTGAGGATGGCTGAAGACACTTCCCCCGGGTATCCAAGTGTGGTGGTTAGCTTCCTTCCTTTTTCTAGGCAAAGTTCAGGAGAAGGGATGCCTGCATCAAGGGGTGTATACGAGTAAAAGTTCTCGTCCTCAGAAGACTGTACCTCTAATCACAGATGGGTGGAGAGTCATCTGAGCAGGATGCTGACAGGTGAGACCCAGCGACACTCCAGGGAGATGAGTTGGGAGCAAAGTATGTACTTTATTGAGAACGGAGCAGGGGCCTGGAGATACGGTTCTGTGAACAACAGCCCTTACAGAGGAACTGGTTCAGTTCTCATACCTCATAGTGCGGCTTTGCAACCTTCGATTACTCCAGTTCCGGGGAACCTGAGGCCCTGATAAACTCAGTGGCTCAATAAGCAGGACTTGGGTGGACATTTTTCTATTGTCTGTACTCAGTGCCCTATCTGGGGTGAACACACGTTCTCATCTTCCCAGAAAGACTCATAAAGCAGTAAGTTTGGAACACTCAAATATTTTTCCTGCCTCAAATAATTATAAATGTGACTGTCATCCAACACCATATATAGCATGTTTCATACATACAACTACCCACCCTAAATCTTGAAGCTCAGTTAAAATATACTCCCTTAGAGTTGCCTTGTTCAGGGTCTTTATTCAATGTGTAGGTATCTCTTTTATATTGTCTGCATCTTAAACATTGTAAATTGTTTGAACACAGTAGGTGAATTTTATTCTTAGCATTGTGCTTCTGTACGCATGATCTTCTATTATGTGAGGCATGTGTCCAGTAAATGGCTTTTGGGGAAAGTAGATGTTGTCTAAGTGTCTATAACATAATTCCTGTATGCTGATTTGATTCTATAGACTTGAGCTGTCTTTGTCACAAAACCTGAAAATTAGATGGAGATCTTTATGCTTTATTTGTATTGGGATGAAATTAACTCTTGCTACTTTTCAATGTATCAGAGGCATCTGAAAACAATTTTTACAAGCAACAGAGTTACCAATCACTCCTGACAGCTCAGGAATTGTCTGGAAGGAGGTGGTTGGTTTGTGGCTGGCAGATCACATTAGTCATCACAGCCCCTCTTTCCTTATGTCTGAATATTCTGCCATCTAAGAATTTGCTTTGAAATTTTTCAAATTGTTCAGCCTATCAGATATATACGTGTGTGTGTGTGTGTGTGTTTGTGTGTGTGTGTGTGTGTGTGTGTGTGTGTGTGTTTGTGTGTGTGTGTGTGTGTATTGGTTTTTCGAGATAGGGTTTCTCTGTGTAACCCTGGCTATCCTGGAACTCACTCTGTAGACCAGGCTGGCCTTGAACTCAGAAATCTGCCTGCCTCTGCCTCCCAAGTACTGGGGTTAAAAGCATGTTGCCATCACTGCCCAGCAGCCTATCATATTTTAGTACAGTGATCTGCTGGGCAACTGCAGAATATAGGTTTATGTGTTAAATAGGTAGAATTGTTTGTACATCTCTAAATCAAAACAGTGCCCCAAATATGTATCAGGCCTGCACTGAGTTATAAGCAGAGGTCTGAAAAAGCATTTTATTTCTCAGCTGAGGGATTAAAAGCCATAATTATCCATGAACATGCCAGGAAGGAGAAACTGAAAAGGATTCCATGAGATGCCTCCTCGCAGAGGCTGTTGTTGGATGGTTTTTCCTCCCCCAGTATTTTCTTTTTTTGCCCTGGGATTGAATTGAATTTTCTTCTCAGGCCAGTCTTCCCAGACAACTTCTCATTTGAGAGCTCTGGAGATGCATTGCAGTAATACATCGTCTGGATGACAATGTTATGATGTTGTCTGGGAAGGATCCATCTTCAGAGCTTCAATTCAGACTGGAGATAAGCCCTGACACCAGACTGCATTCAAGCCTGCTACAGGAAGAAATGTTTAAAGATGGCACAGAGAAAGTATGGATCAGAGACTGAAGGAAGTACCATCTAGAGACTGTCCCACCTGGGAACCCTTCCCATATTCAATCACCAAACCAGACACTATTGTGGATGCCAGCAAGTGCTGGCTGACAGGATCCTTATATAGCTGTCTCCTGAGAGGCTTTGCCAGTGCCCGATTAATACAGAAATAGAGGCTCACAGCCATCTACTGGACTGAGCACAGGGTCCCCAATGAAGGACCTAGAGAAAGGACCAAAGGAGCTGCAGGCTCTTAGGAGGAACAACAATATGAACTAACTAGTAACCTCAGAGCTCCCAGAGACTAAATCATCAACCAAAGAATACATATGGTGGGACTCATGGCTCCAGCTGTATATGTAGCAGAGGATGGCCTAGTCAATCATCAGTGGGAGGGAGAGGCCCTTGGTCCAGTAAAGGTTCTATTCCCCAGTATAGGGGAATGCCAGTGCTAGGAAGAGAGAGAGGGTGGGTTGGTGAGCAGGGAGAGGGGGAAAGGAAGAGGGTTTTTTTTTTCTGGAGGGGAAACTGGGAAAGGGTTTCATTTGAAATTTAAATAATGGAAATAGCTAATAGTTAAAAAAAAAGACAGCATTGAAAGCAAGGATAGTAACTCCAGAAAAGAGAATATTTTTTAACAGATCCTGTGGTCCTCTGCACACCAAGACCAGTTTTCAAGACTTCAATGTGACTTGTTACTGATTGGTAAATTGATGGAGTCTTCTCTACAAACTCCTGAGGCTTGTGATGAAATGTAGCTGCAGTTACACACATGCGTGCGCACACACACACATACACACACACACACACACACACACACACACACACACACAC
>JADRCD010204714.1:9038-36256 GCA_019843815.1 Montemys delectorum | reverse complement strand
AACTAGTGTCCAATAATTTACAGATAATGATGACGCAGATTTGTGCCATGCCCTTGCATTGACTGCTGCTCGTGGTGTCTGTACCATTTCGTCCATACCAGCTGTGTCTAGGATGTTCAGGGATTTCTTTTGTCATTAATTTATAGACTTTTGTCAATTTTCTACAATACAGAATGTAGGGGAAATATTGTCAATAAAAATGAAAACAAAACCAAAGCCCAAACAAACCACCCTCTGTGCCCTTCTTCCAGCCTATCATTTCTGGTCTTTCTTTCTCCTTGTTCACAAGTTGTTTGACTCTGAATGATTAATTTAAACTTTTACTTCAGGAAGTGACTCTGGGCTTTGACCAGTAAACATTCTGACCTCTAATTTCTACTTAGAAAGACAAAATTCTGGATACTACCTCACCAGCATCTAAATGAAACTGCAACTTCTCACTGATTTCAGAAGAGCACACAGATCATTGTCTTTATTGCTCCTCAAGCAGCTTTAAAGGAAAATGTAATATAAGAGAAGTGTTACCAATAAGAGTTAATATCAGAGTTTCTTAGTTGTCTCTATTTTACTTATGTTGCGGTGGTAAAAAATACCAAAATGCAGCAACTTAGAGAAAGAGGGGATTAGTTGCAGCTTACAATTCCAGGTTGAAATCCATCATGGTGGGAAATTCAAGGCAGAGATTCCAGACAGCTGCTCATATACCATCTTCAGTCAATAGCAGAATGAAATAAATGCATGCAAGTTTGCTTGCTTGCTCACTTGTGCTTAGCTTTATTTCTTGATTTCTCTACTTTTATACCTTTCAGGACTTCCTCTATAGAGAATGGTCCTGCCCACAGTAGGCTTGGCCTTCCTACACCAAGTAACATAACCATCCATCGGCCAACCTCAGATAGACACTCATTTGTTGAGACTCTCTCACTAAGATAGTAAGATTTAACAAGTTAATTCCTGTTTAGACATGTACCTGCCTATGGCCTACACACACAGTTACTAATGCATATATCACAACATCAGACTATTGGTGAGAAGACTAGAAAATGCTTAGTTCTCTAATGTAAATTTCACATAACCTTGTTTTCCAATCCAAGACATAGAGGGGAGACATCACCTCTGATGTCTTGTACTTTTTGTTACCCTGCCTCTTTCAGATGTGCAAGAAATCAAGTTCCACAAGAAGAGAAGAAAAGAAGAAAAGAGAAAATGAAAGAACAGAAATGAATCTTTTGTAAGATGCTCGATTGGTTTGTTTTCTTATTTCATGTGGATAAGCACTTTTCTCTGAGAATGGGGAATTATTTTTATATCAATTCATTGTATCATCAGGCCCATTGTTTGGTTTTATATATGTGTTAAAATACTAAAATTTTCTTGCTTTCTATATTCAAATAGCAGACATTAACAGTTCTGAATACAAACAACTACCAATAACCAGAGGGAAGTAGTAGAGACTTTGCACACAGAGGAAGTTAAAATTATAAAGAAAGTCTCAGAACAAAGAGGTAATTCTAACTGCATCTATGAATTATTGGTGTGCAATCTTATGGTAAAAGTTTAACTTGGCATCATTATGCAGATTCATTCTTTATATAATTATCCATTATGCTAAGCCGTTATGGAAATCCACAGAAGCCGCACATCCAGGGCTACTCCACAATGAAGCTGGAGCCGTAGCCTGCAATCTGAAGATCTAGTGTTGTTGAATTATCGTCAGCATAAATTGTTAGTTTTACTATTTTTTTTTCCTTTCCAACATCAAAGAGCAAAGTGCAGTGTCAGGATTGCAAACCTGAAATGGTGTTTAGAGGACAGGCTGCAGCTTTCCAGAAGCACAAAGCTCCATAAAGTGCAGAATGGCTTTGCATGGTGCCAATGTAGGAGTTAAGAAACATTAATGGGAACTAACACTTCTGGTTTGTATCTGTGGTGACTTAAAATAATTTCACAATTATTTTAAACAATAGAGTCCCACAGTGTCTCTGTTTTTTAAGGGATAACTTTCAGTTTTTAAGTCTTCCTTTTTTCTGATAGCTAGTAATTAACACTTTCTGTGTTTGGGTTTTATATTGTACACATTTGGAAGCTGATGTGGGACAAACTCGAAATGATATTTAGTGTGCAAGTGTTCTCTGAGTTGGGAGTCAACAAACCTTTTCTTTGTTCTTTTTTTTATACAATGGGTGGATGTATATTTCTTTGTGAGTGTGTTGGCTGCAGTATCCACAGAGGCCAAAGGTGCTGGATTACCTGGTAGTTGTGATCTGCCTGACTTAGTGTTGGGAACAAAACTCAGAACCTCCTCAAGGACAGAGCAGTTCCTATGTGCTGAGCCATCCATCTCTCAGCCCAACAATCTTTTCTTAAAGGCCCAGACAGTAAAGTGCTCAGGATTCCCCAGTGTTCTACATCACCTCAGCAGACACACAGTAGTCACAGCCATCAGGAAGGCAACGAGCTACGTCTTAAGAGGAAGGGAGCAGAGCAGAGGACGGGATACGAGAACCACCATCTCACACAAACTGGACTTCAATGATGCTTTATCTAGAAACTGCTCTTAGTCCTTCAGCCTCCCAGCTTACAAAACTCACCATAGTTTCACCTGATAGGTTGTTTTTTTTTTTTTTTAATTTAACTTACCCTGTTCTCAAGCAACACTAACGATAACATAGCTGTTCAATTTTTAAAAGTTCTATATATCACAACAAAGGATTCCCAGACATTTCCCTAAGGTTCTTCTTCTAAGTCTCTCTGAACAGTAAATAATGATTGGACTTTGTTCATGAAATGCAGTGTACTTTCCTAACTGAAGCTACACTGAGGAATGAAGATCAACATCAAAATATTCTCAGACAAATAAGACTGAATGAATTCATCCCCAACTGACCCTTCAGAAAGGAATGGCTGTAAGCAGTCTTCCATATGGACCTATCAATAAAGAACATTAAACATTGGGAAAAGTAAAAAATGTTATCACTAAAATGTTAAGTAGATACAAAATCCTTCCCTTCTCTTGAGCTTCCAAAGTTTGATATGGAGTAAAAGAAAAGGTTTAGCACTTTTTCATGATAGAGCAGGTTTTCATGGGTGTAGAGGAAATATTTGAAAGAAGCATATTTTAAGTATGGCAACATAAGTGCAATGTGGGTTCTACTCTTGATTGATCAGCCACAGTGCATGTGTTTTATATTTCCAAACCAATTTATAGAGGTAGTACCAAAAAGACAAACAAGAGACATTGCCATAAGGTGCAAATGTAAGAAAGGAAGGTAGAATAAAACATAGGGAAAAGAGAGCTAAGAAACTGAAAACAGCCTAAGTCAAACAGAAATAAGCTGTAACAAGTCAATAATTTATCTAAATGTCAGTTGTCTAAATTCACCAATCAAAATTCAATATCTGGCAGAGTGCTCTCAAAGATAACTCATACTGGTTTAACTATTATGATGACTACTTTTATGTCAAGTTAACACAAGCTACAGTTATTTGAAAGGAGAGAATCTCAATTGAGAAAATGCCAGCTGTATGATATTTTCTCAATTAGTGATTAAACAGGGAGGGGCCAGCCCATTGTGGAGGGGCCATCCCTGGGCTGGGAGTCCTGGATTCTATAAGAAAGCATGGGGAGCAAGCCTTTAAATACAACCCCCCCCCCCATATCTGTGCATCTGTTCCTGCTATGAGGTTTGAGTTCCTATCTTGACTTCCTTCAATGATGAACAATGATGAGAAAGCATAAGTCAAATAAAGCCTTTCCTCCCCAAGTTTCTTTGGTCATGGTGTTTCATCACAGCACTAAGAAACCCTAACTAGGTCAACTATATGCTGTCGGCAAGAGACTAACTCAAAATACCATGCACAGATTGAAAACTAAAACGAGAAAAAATAGAAACAATTTTCATAGATTTATTTTTATATGAAAGAAATGATTAAAGTGCAAATATTCTGTAATATATGGTTAAAATCAAGTCTGGAGGTCATGATTCAGCTGGACAGGTTGCTAAGCACACTGTTAGCACCAAGATTACAGCTGCGTGGATTACAGTTCTGTACCACTACATATGACTTTATGTGAGTTCAGGAGACCCCAACCTACATCCTCATGTTTGTTCAGCTGTACCAGGGGCAAAATACAGCCTGGATTCAGGGACAGACACAAGGTTTAGTGTTAAAATTTCTTGGTGCTGAATAGCCTTGAAACTCACTATGTAGAGCAAACTAGTTTTGATCTCATAGACATCCTACTGCTTCAGCCTCCCAATTGTTGGAAATATAGACATACACTACCACATAAGGCTTGAAGTAAAGACTCTTGAGATTTTGTAAATTATTTATAAACACACAGTGAAATATATAGATATAAAGAAAATCAAGAAATATTCTCAGATTATCTTATGAAAAAATACAGATGCCTTGACTTCATGATAGTTCAGTATGGGAGATTTGAGTATGCTATGTTGCAGAAATGATACAGGGAAATTATACATGAATGTGGATCTTTCTCTAAGCTTAAGATACGTGGTGTACATTTTCATGGGACAGGTCCAGAGCAACTATACTGCTGAACTACAATGCTGGCTTCACTAAGTGTACCTGTATGTATGATGTGCTCTTTCTATGATAGGTAGAACATGATGTAACCCCCTCAGAAGTTGTAAGTTAGCATTTTGTCAACTTGACACAAGCTAATTCATGTATTAAAAGGAAATGCCAGTTGGGGACAACTGTCCCCTCAGATTGGTTGGTAGGCATGAGTAAGGGGCATTGTCATGAATGGTGACTGATATGGAAAGGCCTAGCCCACTGTAAGTGGTATACCCCTGAGCAGGTGCTCCTGGGGTATGTAAGAGAATAGGCTAAGATGGGGAGCAATCCAGTAAGCAGTGTTCTTCCATGTTCTTTGCTTCAGTTCCTGCCTCCAAGTTCTTGACTTGAGTTTATGACCTGATTTCCCTCAGCTGGAATTGTGATCCGAACAAACCCCTTCCTCTCTACATTGCTTTTGGTCATGGTGCTTATCACAGTAAAAGAAAGCAAATTAGGACATAGGTTAAGTAGCCTTCAGAGAAATAAACCATGGTTTAAGAGAGTCAAGAAATTCATTGATCGGCAATCTCAGTGAAGCATGCAGCAGATACAAGAAGTATGAAGTAAAACCCTGCTCTCCTTCCAGTGATGCTAGGGATGTGGCCATGTCAGGCATTTACATGTCTGCAAAATAAGGATCATCTAGGGTAAGCTACCATCCTGTGACTTGCTAGAAGCTCCTCAAGTGATCATAGATGAGGCACAAAAGACTGGTCAAGGAAACAAAACAAGCACTTGTTAACAGAACCCAGGCATGGCTTCTACTGAGAGCGCTAAACCTCTACAGGAACGGACAACTATTTTCAGATATATATTCTTCTATTACATAGCAAAAGGGAACAACGGATAGCACAGGACATTGATGTTTCTCAGGTAAAAAAGGAAGCTGGTAAGGGAACTTCACAATTTTGCTTTCAAGTATAAATATATAAGTTAATAGAATTATCAGGTGCGCTTTATGAGGCAGTGTTTGAATGTAGACCTTGAACACATTATAATTTGAAATTTATGAAAATATTCTCAGAGTCCAGCTATTCACAGATAATTATTAATGTTTATGCTAATTTTACTCATTTTCTTGTTACAGCGGGATTGGAAAAATAAATCTGTGCAGCACTTTAATTTATAAACCCAATCTGTCTTCCTTCAACTTGTGATGCTATCTGCTATCTTTATTCTAATAACTTCAGTAACTGGCATTCTTGTTATTTAATTAAACTAAAATATATCTAAGCATATAAAAATGGCTAATGTGCAGGCAAGCAAGCACAGTAAAATGGGAGTGTTAAGTCCAAAATATTAATCTAAAATTATATGTAGATAGAAATTATGTGCTTCATTCTTACAGAAGTGATAGTGCCTTCAGATTTAATCCTCAGAGAGGTGATTAGGAATCATTCGTACACTTGAATATCACCTTATAATTCTCAAGGCACATTCATGTCTATTATCTCATTCAGGATGCTCAGTTAGAAGAAGAATTCTGGTCACCCTGAGATGGAAGGAGTAAATACAAGACACAGTGCACCATGTACTGGCATTGTCACATCTTGCTCTTGATAATGCAGAGAGGATGGGTGCTAGGGCTCCCGTGATGAAAACAGTGGCAGTGGCTTATTAGTTAGCTAGTTCTAACTGCTTGAGAATGTGTATGCTTCGAGCCATCACATACCTGATAAATACACATGGCTCTGCCAATCTAAAAATATGACTAGTGAGCCTAGTTACCCAATTTTGGAAAGTAGGAAACCCTTGAAGATAGCAGAGAGTCACTCGAGGAGTGGATGAACTCAAAATTGAGTATTTCAGCATAGCAACCTGTATATCCGATGCCAGGTCTCAGTCTGTGTCACTTATGGCCTGTAGAGAGCCTGACATAAGTTTGACATTCACACATCAGTTCTGTGATTTTAGTCAAGGCTCTGGAAAGCGAGGTGTTGGTATTTAACAATACACTAAATTTCAGAACTGTTACAGGAGCACAATGCAAGCTGCATATGTGTGTAACGCTGGTATATTGATTTTGACTCTCTCATTAATAGCAATAGTTAGCATACAGTGTGGGTGAGTCTCATTAGGTCCACTGCACAAATGAGGCAACTGGAAGAGACTTAAGGATGAGTGATATTAAATAAAGCATTAGCAGATGAAGAAGATGCTCCAAGTGTGCTCTTTCTACACCTACATAAAATGTTCCCCTCTGATTTTATTAACAGCAGTTTCATTATTCGATCCAGCTTTGTTGAAGTTTTTCTCCCAAAAATAAATAAAAACAACTTAAATAAAATTTTACTGATCTGAAAAAGTGGTAGGATCCTAGACAATGAAATAATACCTTTACTTTCAAGAAATGCTTAAAGGTACAGAGAGAGAACTTCTATTTCTTTATTTTAATGTATTTATTTGGGATGGGGCTCTATGCACAGGTGTCTGTACAGGTGCATGCATCATTGTACACTGTACATCTGCCTCTGCAGGTGTTTGCACCAGTATGCACCCTGAATCCAGATCACAGGTGCCTCTGCAGGTGTGTGCACCACAGTGCACACTAAGCCCAAAGGTGAACTTTGAGTCCTTCTCAATCCCTGTCTTACCCACTCCTTTGACACAGGGTCTTTCATAAATCTAAGGTCAGGCCAGGGATCTGCATGCCCAGAGTTCCTACTGTTAGTCGAGAATCATACACTGAACACAAGCATTGGCATTATGAATGCAGACACTGGTCTGTCTGCTTGACGATTGTCACTAATTTGTGAAAATGGACTTCAAGTCATCTGGAAGATGTGCACAACACAGTAGAAGCCATGAGTACTTAGGAACATACCACAGATCTCATGTCACCAGTTATGTGATCAGAACCTTGTTAGGGAAATTTAATTCTAACACCCAAGTCTGATTCTGCACAGCAGCTCTAAGTCACACCTAGCAATATACAATTTGTATAATTCCATTTTCTCCTGATTACCTCAGCAGTGCATGCTGGCTATCAATATGTGAATGTGGTTGAATAAGTCACTCACACATTTAAGTGAACAGTTTATTCCCTTTATTAATAATTCCACCTGAGCCTTTTCTATTGATTTGTAATTGCCCAAAATATTAAAATGAAAATAATCTTGCGTAGGAATCAAGAGACCTTCTTACTGGTGGCTTGTGCTGTTCGTTCCTTCAGTTTTCTTGAGCTATGTTGTCTTTAGGCATATCCTCATGAGAGAGGAGTAAATGGAAGGGGTTTACTCACACTCTCACCCAGTAGTGATGGAGGGTAAACACTCACCTGATGGGGAGATATGCCTCCAGGAAATGGCGGGCTCTGGCTTCCCCGTGGCCAAACAAGTAAGGGTGACATTGGTTCCTTCATTGATGGTCATGTCATTTGAGATGTCATATATTTTTGGGGGAACTGAAAAGACAAAAACAATGTGGTGAGACTCAATATCTATAAGATTTGTTGAAACACCCTTGAGTGTTGCAAGTCCATGACATGCTAACAGAGAGGTTTGCTGACAGCCATATTCAGTTCTATGATCTAGTCTCCTGCAGAGCTCTGTAGAAACTCAGACCTCTGATAAGCTTTTGGCCCATTGGTTAGATTTGTATTGATAGTAAGTGCTTGAATGTGAGTATAATATTTAACAATAAAGTTTTGATACCAATTATATTTGTATTGTGAATAAGTAGCATCACTGCCATGAGTGGGCTCTGCTTTGAAGATGGTTAATAGCAGACCCATTGTGCCTGCCTGCTGACTCCTGCGCTTCATGGAAAAGTGTGGGGATGAAAAGGAGGGCTGATTTAATGTCACAGAGGTAAACGCTGCTTCCATCTCATGCTGAAGACAATGGAACTGGGCATGCTTGGAGTCAGGGTTCTAGGGAGCAGAGGTGGTTTAGGACAGTCTGTGCTGCTAATAGGAAGAACTCCCTGAAGCAGATCACATTACTGCTCACCTGCCTGCCATGCTCTTGAACATGGTGGCTTTATAAGGGTGATGGGGAAACACACTGGGAGCTTCCTGGGAAGCGTGGGAAGACAGTGATGCCTCAGAGTCTTCACTGAAATAGAGAGGCAGCGACTGGGTGGGTACTCTATGGACACAACTGGAATAAATGAACCAGCACAGTCTGAGAAGTGAGAAAGGGAACTGGTATCAGTGTTTCTGTTCTAATTGCATGGTGTGAAGCACATATGTGACACTGGAGCCTACCTTCAAAAGTGTTCTCAAACATCATCATTCTGGAAGTGATGTCATCACTCTGGCAATGATGTCATCACTTTGAAAATGATGTCATCACTCTGTCAATGATTTCACAACTTAAAGAGTGATATTTTTCAATTTGACAATGGTGTCATCACTTTAACGATGTACACAGCTGGCATGGGGCAGTCTATCCTTGACTTTTAAAACTTGCAGTATTTTGATGATGCCAGCCAAATCTAAGTAAAAGGGAATTAGTCACTTTGACAGATGCAAAAACTGACCTTTCCTAAACGGTCATTTGAAGTATTCTATTTGGTTTGTGTTTTTTGATATTACTTTAAAGTCCAGTAGCTAAACACTACAATTTGATAAGAAGTTACCCATATTCTTTTACATTACCTTTGAATATTATTCATAGAACCAAAGCTCTAACACAAGAAAATCAAGCTGATTCATTGTAAACATAAGGCAATGGTTCACATGACTGAGTAAGAGAATGTTTGCTGAGTACATACCATGTGAGTGCATATAAATGGTGCCATTTAATTAGCATTTTAAATACATTACCATCAAGTTCTTTACTTAGCTCTTCTCAGGCAAATAATGACAACAATAGTTCTAAACAGAGTATTCTTTTTAGTTTAACAGAAATGGACCTTAACATTCTAGAAGGATATAGAGACTTTTTGTGTTTATCTGGTGGTAAATAATGAAATTACAGAACTTAAAAATATCATAAAGAAGCTATCTCAATCTCTAAAGAGCTTGTACACGCAGGGGGACTTGAGTTTGAGCCTCCACACCCATTTGGAATGCCAGGCAGAGTGAGGATGCACATCTCTAACAGCAGTGCTGAGGAGCAGGAGAGAAGGGGCTCCACAGGGTTTGCTGGCCAATGCAGCAATGCAGCTGAATTGTGAACTACAGTTACTCTGAGAGGCCCTGAGTCACATATAAGATGGAGAGGGAGGGAGAAGGGCACATGACATCAACCACTGGCCATCGTACACACACACACACACACACACACACACACACACATACACACACACATACACACACACATATACACACACACATACACACATACACACACACACATACACACACACATACACACACATACATACACACATATACACACACACACATACACACACACATACATACACACATACACACATACACACACATACTCACACACACACAAAGACAGAGAGAGAGAGACAGAGAGGGAGGCAGAGACAGAGAGATGTGCAAAAGAATACACACAAACATATGCACATACACAAACAAACACGCATATATATAAAACACATATACACAATATTAAATATGTAGAGTGATTAGAATTAGGCATAAGTCTGCTAAAGTGTGAGATACTTGTATATAATATACATATACATACTACACATAGGCATAAAATGCTAATATATGATATGGAAGATGTTAGATAATATCATACAGAGTTTTAGTCAACCACGGATAATTTCTTTTACAAAGTCAAATGTATTAAATGATTCAACATCAGGCATAGGTATGTGTATTTAATAAAAATACAGCCATCATGTAAAAATCGTGCACTCTGATGCCCTCTTCTGGTGCGTCCGAAGACAGCTACAATGTATTATGCCAGAGTGAGTGGTGCTGAAGCGAACGGGGTCAGAGCAAGCAGAGGTCCTGAGTTCAATTCCCAGCAGCCACATGATGGTTCACGGCCATCTGTACAGCTACAGTGTACTCATACACACAAAATAAATAAATAAATCTTTAAAAAAAAACATGTGAACCTTGCTAAATATTCAAGATCACTGCATGTTAAGCTTACAAGGCCTCCAGTTTCTACCAATTACTGTGGGAAGAACCATTCTAGACTTACAGAAAATACAGGTAGTTAAAAAGATGATCCTCATCCCCAAAGCATTTCAAGGAGAGAGAAGTGAGCAGTGGGGCAGGGAATTAACTAAGAGATTCTGCCCCAGATCCCTTTCCACACCTTTGCTTGATGCTGGTTTTTAGAAATCAAGTGCACAACCAGCTCGTGTACTGTGTGTGAGGGAAGAAAGTCTCGAACCCTGTCCACAGACAGGGATGTGAAGATAGTGGGTCAAATGAGGGTAAGTCATCATGGTCAGCTCTGAGAGAAAAATAAGATGTGTACTGAGAAGGGTTCAGGTCTCCATAGGTGCACCAGCCAAGGATGGGGGACAGGACGGCAGTGAGGGCCCCACCTACAGCACCGAGAGAGAAGAAATAAGCTCCTCTGAGGCCCATCGATCATAAGACCTGACTCCTCTAGAAGACTGAATGTCTCAGTGATAGAGGCCATGGGTGGGAGGGCTCTCAAGCATTCAGAGTGTTTGTGTGGCTCCTAGTTAACTCAGTTTTCTAAGTGTTTTCCTGGTGTCACAAAAGAGAGAAAAAAGGAGTGTGTGTGTGTGTGTGTGTGTGTGTGTGTGTGTGTGTATCTAGTATGTGTGGGGGTCGTGTATCATGAAATCACTAAGCCACGTGGAGATGAGAGGGCAACTGTGGGAGTCAGTTCTCTACTTCCTACATGCAAGATTGAACTCAGATCATTAGACTGGAGCACGTATCTTTTTCCTTCCCTTAGGCCCAAAGTTAATTATTTTTTTAAACCCACATCCATTTAAATTGCTCTAATCCATCTTTGTTGTCATGTTGTTTGTGATCCAGAAACTCAGTTGCTCATGTGCACCCCTCCTTCATCCATGCACTGGCCCTTGGATGAGTCATGTTTATGTGCATCTCTGGATTTAGATTTTCTAAAGGTGATTTACTTCCTCTTGTTGGTTTCGTTTCACCAAAAAATGAGTCAGTCTGACCTGCCGCCATCTGAGCCATCTGTCGGCATCCTTAGCAGGACATTCAGTACTAAAGAGAAGCTCAGCATGTATATCCCAACTGTAACATGCTTGCTTCACACAGAGACATCCTGGGCTGCTTGTGTTGGATTTGTGACTACTTGAATGCTTTTTCATGTAATATGCACATTTTCATGTTTTCTCTCTTGGTTGTTTGATGCAGGCCCCCTTTTTTTTTTGTGACTGTATATACAAGGTATGCTATTCATCTTCATTGTCTCTCTTATGCCACTCTTAACACGCTTCCCAAACAGTCCCCTCTTACTTCTGTGTCCTTTTTGTGACTTGTTGAGTTTAACTAGGGTGCTTATATAAACATGACTATGCAACTTCTTGATTGGACACAGACTTTTCACCTATTCAGTCTGTACTCTGACGGCAGCTTGTGTCTGCTGATACATGAATAAAATTTTCTCTTTTTTTGTAATGGCCAACCTTCATAGATTTAGCACACATTTCCTCCACAAATTCATTGTGTATTATGGAAACAGATCACTGCTGATTTGAGAAACCCACATGTGGCACCTCATCTTCGCATTAGTAGAGTGTTTGAGGATGACTTTACAAGTCTATACAGATGCCTTCTGGAAGGAACAAATGAAATGTTTTGCCCTGATCCAAGGTTGTATGGCATGTGAAGCTGAGTTGAACATGATACTGAAAACTCTCACTGAACACATGAGAGGGAGATTTTGAATGTTGGCATGTCCCGGGAACCTCTGGGTTCTGCCTGTAATTCCAGACACCTGGGGCAAAGCCAGTGCTGTGAGGATCCACAAGGTCACAGATCTCCACACCACTTCATTGAAGGATGATGGCATCCTAAGTCAAAAAACTACAGATTATCCAGAGGTACTGTTCAGAATTTACAGCAACCACCCTATCTCTGGAATAAAATTGCTCCTGCGGTTATCACTTTGAACAGCCAGGGAAGTATTTCACAGAAAACATGCTTTATCTACTGGTCCTCTTAGGACATTGGTTCTTTTCCAAAATCCTCATTGTCCGGATCTCAACACTCCTACTAGAATTGTCCCAAAAGCACCTGCTCTTTCTTTCTAACTTATTCACCAGAACAAATAAGAAATGAAAACACAAATGGTTTTATCTTTTTACATCACAATTGATATCAATCTCTCCGGCATCGTGTCTTCTACCCTCAAATCTAGTCATATGAACGGTGACATGAATTACTGAGAGGGCTTCTTGAGCCACTGACGTGACAGACTCCGCCGAGTACGTGCTCTTGTCTACACGTTTGTACCCTTCTCAGATCCACACAGCAGCCTAGGAACTCTAAAGTTTATGAGGTTAGGAGGTACTTCAGGAGCCATTTGGCCGTGAGTGTGATGAGGACCACTATGCACTATGTAAGAGAGACTCCTTGCATCTATAGCCTTACGCTCTGGCTCTGAGAGGATGTCACCTACGAGGACGTCACCTTTTCCACCACATGTGTTAGCACCTTGGGCCTTCTGAGTGTTGCAGAATATTGGATCACACTGTGGATCCCAAAATTGTATTATTTACTGAGAAACTTGTTTCTAGTTGAGGTGTGGTTCAGTCCTAAAATGTACCTTTAATAAAAGAGTTCTTTTTATTGTGAACAGGATTAAATAAAGTCTACCATAGGTCAAGAGGTGGAGCAAGCAACCAGTTGATGTTTAGTGAACATAGGAAAAAAAAAAACCATAGAGACTAAGAGGAAGTCAGGAGGGTAGAGACTCACACAGGAAGCAGAAGGGAGGGACATTCAGCTTTAGGTTGTTTTTCTTGAAATGGCCTAGAGAACCCCTTTGACAGCAGGTGTTGGCTGTGTAGATAAATCAGCTAGCTGATTTGTCTGACTCTTTGAGCTAGCATGGTTTCACCCCAGCATCTGTCTGCTGAGTCTTCTTTGGTAAAACTGAAAGATTGAGATTTTGCTAAAAATAACATCTGAGCCTCTAGAAAAAGGAGAGATAAATTTCTACCACTTACAAGTGACTCTGCTCTTTGTTGATGCCACCAGTATTCCTTTTATTTTTGTTTTATCTTTTTTTTTTAATTTTCTTTGTATTCTTCCTTTTGCAGAGCAGAATTTGAGGCCTAGGGTAGAACTCTCTTTATTCATCTGACCCTGGAAAAGTGCTGGCATCTATGATGAATATCTGTGTATGGTTCATGTGTACAGCAAGCCAATATTTTTTCAACTTTTCTGTGAATATTCCCCACGGAACCTCTATCCACAAGAGAAGGCCACACTATAATTCTGAGAACATGGTGAAGAAAACACTATCATTCTACATCTTGTGGGTTTTTTATGCATAGGATCCCTTTAAATGCATTTCTTCACACAGGATCCCCTGCTCAATCCCTGTTCTACTTTTTTCACCTAAACACAGGCATGTAGCCGGATAATGGTCACACACATTTATTTTAGCTGGATGGGATGCTATATTTTAGGTAGTACTACGTGTGCTAGCTACAGATTACTGTTTTGTTTTGTTCTGTTTTGTTTTTGGAGCTCTGTAAAGACAGATTAAATTTTTTTGGCTTTGGGGTGGAGAGATGGCTGCTTGGGTAAAAGTTGCTGTGTGGGTATCAGACATGAATTTGGACCCCCAAGCACTCACATAAAAAGAGCATAGTGGCACATGATTCTGTTCTCAGAGCTGGGATAGGCTGGTGGATCCTCTGGTGTTTTTTTGTCCAGCAAGTGTACTCAATCATTAGTAGGTCCAGTGAGGTGCAGGTCCAAGCTAGAGACTTGTCTCAATAAACCAATCACCTAAACTCACACAACAATTGCTTGTGATAGCAGAAGACCCTAGCATTGGCCTTTGCCATCCACATATGCACAGAGGCCTGCAGCACATGCATACTCCCGCACAAGGACACACATATCTCCTTTATTGTTTTTTTCTTGAACAATATAGAGGCTGTTTGTTCAAGTAAACTGTTTCTTTTTTTCCTGAAGCTTTTCCAAAACACTTGCGTCAACAAACAAGACAGAACCATATATCTTGGGAGAATTGGATTTTTCTTTCACTCCTGTATCTGGCAATGGCTGGCAATATCAAAAGAACATTCCTCCTTCCAGAGGGCTGGCACCTTCCTTTTCTTCTTGGCCAATCCCCAGAAGATACAAGCCCTGCTCCGCTTCACTGTAAACCTCCTGGGAAGGTGCTGTTCTCAATCTAAGGGAATGAATTACTTCACAATTTTTTTCCCTAAATGTGCTTGTGGGAGCTTGATGGTTTCATGGCCCATACCTAACTAGCAATACCGCTCTCTTCATGACAGACTGTAACTGACTTTATAGTTTATGACATTGCAGAGATCTATGTGGCTTTTTTCCTCATCCTATCATTCAGAGATCACAAAAAGAAGAAAGAAAAATACCAGAGCATAAGTTATAGATGTAAGCTTGCCAGATTCATGAATTGCCTACTGATGGAATATGCCAGAACAACTTAGTGGGTAAAGAACGTGTTTGACAGAAATACATCTTGCTCTTCTAACTCCAACTTTGAATCATGTTGAAAACTTTATTATTTTTCCTCACCTGAAAGGAGTACCAAATTATTTCCCAACCTACTGCGTTCTTAAGGATGGCAGCTATTAAATAGAATACAATAGCAATTACCTATCAGCACTCAAGTGGTCACCTATACACTCACTCAGGGAATAGTTCTCAAGTACCTGCCTCATCAGAGGGGTAGATTCAATCCATAACATTAGTAATTACAATACATATTCAAAACACTTAGAAAGAGGTGTCTGCAAAATATTTTGGGACTATAACATTACAGGTTTTTTTTTCTGAAGGTGAGAATAGACTTCTGTGCTGATATTTGACCATATTTTTGAAGTGGATGAAATGGGAGTAGAATGAGATGGTTAAGACAGTATTTTTTGTAAGCAGGTAATGAAGAGGAAATGTCTAATGAGATTTTCCTAATCTTGGAAGGGAGGGGCTGTAAGCAGAGATCTCAGAAGAGTGGCTATATGGTCACTATAATGAGTGTTGGTGTCTTCTTAGAATTTCACTCCTGCCACAGTTATTTTGTCCACAGTGTAGAAGAGAGGGGGCCAGGCTGCTTGCACTTATTTTTAAATGTTAAGAGCAGCAGGTATATGAGGAGGGGAGGCCCAGTGAGGTCACTTGGGAAGCTTTTCTCATTAGGTTATTTCCTTTGCAGAGACCCAGGGACAGGCTTTCTGAAGCAGAACGTACCAGGGGACACTGGGGAGGGATGTGCCCCATGCAGCAGGGACTGCTGGGTAAAACCAACATGGGCTTCATCTCCTCTTTCTTCTCTTCTTCTCTTGCCATCATCCCTTGACAATTTAACATAGGGCTGTGAATTTTTGGAGTAAGAACACAAGAAATCTTTCAAGTTTAGGACATACTTGCTTATTGAGAATGTTCTCATGTCATGGCTTTTCAGTGACAAAGAGAAATAAACAGGCTCATGAGAAAGCTGAGCACACACCAAAATTAAATGTGACTGAAGAATTGTTATAGCCCTTTGTCCTTAGAGAAGATTGGTAGTGGCTAACTAACAATTCTTATATTTTGTTGGAATGCAGACTTCCTATTTGCTTTAAAACATTGAAGAAATAAAAAGCAACATTGTTGCACAAGAATTTCCCCATCAGGGTGGGAAAGGGATTTTGATATTTTGTTTCATTTGTGCTTTAGGATCAAAGCTGCTGGATCCTGCAGGGAGTGTTTGCATACTGGAGTTTACATCCCTGATGCACCTCAGGCTGGAATCAGCTTTAGCTCCTTGGATGTTCAGACATAAATGCAGGACTGGATCTTCAGCAGTAGCAGCAGCAGCATGGCCAGGTCACACTGGGCAAAGCTGTTGTCAAAGGCTCAGAGACAGCCTGTGGGTGTGGGCTGCCACTGAGGCTGGATTGCCCAGGAACCAATTCCATGTTTCTAAACCTGCAGAGATGGCATCATATTATTAAGAATTGATAATGAGTATTTTCCTGGAAATCATTTGGTGATGTATTTTAAGAACTTTAAAAAAGCTGACCGGGTAGCTATGATGTTTCCCTTTCCAGGAACTTAGATCAAGGAATGAAGGTGCTTGCTTTCAGTACAGTTACTCTTCCCATAAACCTGCTGACCAGCTTTGGAGCAGAGCCACAGGAGTGCCCTCTGGAATAGCTTGACAAGACTTTTCTCACCTTATCCCTAGTGCTTGGAGTGAATCATTGTCCTAGACCAGAGAAAACAGTACATCTGTGTGAAGCTAGAACTCAGGTACCTGCTTTGCAAGCATCTCCCACACCAGGAAGTTTGCTCTAGGCTTTTTAAGACCCAAGGGTCCGAGTGTACCTTTGGAGCTGTGGGGTACTTAGGCACTACCTGCCTTGGTTTCACAGAGAACGCCCATTCTGGTTCACTGGGTTCAGTGTGAGTTTTCCTCACAGCCCAGGGCTCTGTAGCTGTTTTATTTATTTGTTATCAGATTTTATGTCTAAAAGCTGCTGTGGTGTTCTTATCCTTGCAAAGTAAATGTGCCATTTCAGCACCATTAGAAAAATAATGTCTTCTTTGAAGTAAGCCTATTCCTTTGTTCTTTGTAAATAATATTTATTATCCTAATTATGGAGATGATACCAATTTACTGAAATTAATGGATAAAAAATGTAAAGAATAAGAAGGTAGATATGGATGGTAGCATCTGGAATGCACTTTGGTGGTTAAAATAAAGCACTGTTGCACTGTAATGTGACTGAATATCACACCACCATTAGGGGGAAATCATTATTAGCAGCTTAATGTATTTTACTTAGATACTTTTAGGTATGCATTTTTACATAGATCTCGACATTTCCATGTGGTCCAAAAAGCTCATTCAGGATGAAGCCTTGGATAAAAATAAATAATGTCTCCATAGACTGTGTAGTTTTGATAGTAAGCTGGAGTGGGGTTGGGCGGGGATTGAAAATGTTTGCCTTGGCTTGCTGCCTTTCTTATTGGCAAAGTGCCTGACAGAAGATGCTTACACCAAGGGTAAGGAGGGGAGGGTTGGATGGGGTGGCATGTACCACTGAACAGAATTCTCAACACTCAAGCTTCCACTCTGCCTACCCACTCGAAGGCCATCTATGACTAATACCCTTCTCCTAAGGTCAGGCTCTACCCCTCCTCACGCTGCTTGCTTTGAATTTAGTTTGAAGCTGGCTCTTCCAACAGGAGAGTTGGAAGCTGGGTAACTCTCAAACTGAGTCATAAAGTAATGACATTTATCTCCTGCCCCATTCTCTCACAACACTCGTTCCTGGAGGCTTGAGATATTGTATAGTTAGCCTGACCATCCCAGAGCTACCTTGCTAGAGACAGCACATGTAAACACACATGTGAAAGCCCATGGTGTGATTCTGAGATGTCAGTAGTATAGCCTGGGAGGCCTTACTGCTTACTGGGGTCTTAATTGGCCAATTCATCCTGGTGAGACTGTAGATAGTGGGTCCAAATAGCTCAGAGTACAGTTTTGCCAGCAGGACAAACTTCCTTAGCTATTTGTTCTCACTCAATCTTGGTATGGTTTTCTGAATAATAATAAAAGTTGGAAGGTATACTGGCTAAATTCATGGCCAATAAAACTACCAAAGAAAAGTATTGTTCTTAAATATGGACAATAGAGAATAGACTCCAGAAATAGATGCTCAAAGGTAGCTTAGTCAAAATTACTCCCTCATCTTAAGATTGCAAATATTTGGAGTGGAGTAGAAACACAGTAGAAGTCTATCATGGTGCAGAGTTCATCTATAGGTCCCCAAATAAGAACAACAGAACAGCCACCATGGATGGAGCCATTCTGAAGATGGAAGTTAACTAGGTTCTCCTGATTAGATTTTGTTGTCAACTTGACTCAACTTCCATCACCTGGGGAGAGGGAACCTCAGTTAGAAATGTTCTTCATCAGATTGGCCTGCAGGCATGCCTGTTATATAAGAGTGAGGACATGGTCCACTGCGGGCGGTATCATTCTTAGGCAGCTAGTCCTGGATAGCATAAGAAATCATGAGCCTGTTAGGAAGCCTGACGGCAAGTCAAAAACAGTGTTACTCTGTGAATTCTGCTTCCTTTAAGCTCCTGATTAAGTTCCTCCCCTGACTTCCCTTGGTGACAGGTTGTGATCTGGAGTGTCACCCTGATAAGCCTTTCCCCCTAAGTTGCTTTTGATCAGAGTGTTTCATCACAGCAAACCAGGGCACTCTTTGCTCCACGGACTGTATACTTGGTGCCCTACAAACCTCTTCATAGTGTCTGCAGGGTTAGCCTGTCAACTCAAACTGCACCCTCAAGACTCTTAGGAGAACCTTGCTCTTACAGAAGAGTCTCAGCCTCCACACCTAGATGATTCCATAACACAGAATCTCCCAGACTGTAAGAATAAACATTGCCTGTAGGTTTATGTATAGAAAGTCTTTACCACAGGCTGTGTGCCCTATGTGGTCTACTTACATCTGGTAAAGCAAAGCCTCCTGTCTCACATAAACGCATAGAGATCTTCACCAGCCTTTACTCTGGAAAGAGTCAAGGACCCATTACCACATTACATCACTTGGTTCTTCTAAACGTGATACTTTACTGCACTTCATACTTGTGCGTGCCTTACCTGTCAGAGAGTGCGTGACTAGATCTCAGGAGTGACTAGAGTCACTAAGAAAGTCGCCTAAGGAAGTGTTTCAAGAACAGAGTTTATTCAGAAATATGAGTGATAAAACCATGATTCTAGTTAATTTTCTGCTTCAAAAATAATTATTCATGTACCATTTTAATGGCTTCTCTCTTATCTCCTTCTCACAAAGATAATGAGGTGTATTTTTTCTTATGTTACATCCAGCTGTTATCAAGCAACTATATGCCAGAAGATAGTAGTGCTGATGGCTAAATGCATAGATTCTCTATGAAATTGGGTTAGAAGGCAATTTTCCATGCTCCTAGCCCCTAGGTCATTAGCCACAGTGGCCTAAGTGCATTCTCTTATAATTCAATATCAAAGAAATTGCTTTTCTGGCATTAACTGTATTATATTCAAAATTGTATAAATTATTGAAATACTATGCCTGTGCCAAGATATAAGACAGTTCACATGAAAAAAAAATTGAGTTTTAAATTATTCATTGGGGAAAAGTCAGTCTCTTGACAGAAATTACTTTATACAGGGGCTAGCTACTGAGACTCCCCTTTAAAGACAAGTCATACCACTGAAAGCTTCTGGGACCAATAATTTCCTTAGCCTTAAACAGAAGTCTGTGTCTTTGACTTCGTGGTTTCCTTGTGTGGGACAGTGTGACACAGATTGTCTTATATCTCCAAGCTCTCCTGGGAGCACTTTCATTGATTATAAAACACTCTGATGTCATCACCGTAAGTTATGCTCCAATGCAGTCAGGGATCTGTCCAGAAATATTAAACTTTGGTGATTCAACTTTAATATTTGACTGGAATACAGTTCAGCAACATAGTTATGCCTACCTAATTAATGAATTAAATATATACACATAAATTCATGCTTAGCATATATGTATCTCTGTAGACACCCACATGTGTATTAGGGACAAAGATGAACATTTATTATATTGGAGTTGGTGTGTGTGTGTGTGCATCTGTCTGCCTAGTGGAGTATGGTATAGGAGATACATTAATCATAAGAAGTGTAACCTCAAAAGGGCTCTCTCCTCAAGACTGTATCACATTCATTTGGGTTGAAAATTTTCATTTATCCTTTACTATACACTTGGGATTGTGCTAGATGTTAGTGATTTCAAAATTAATAACACCGAGTTGCTATTTTCTGGCAGGGTACATACTGTGGGAGGAAACAAACATAGAAATAGATTAAACTATAATTATCTCAAGCTTTGTGAGAGAAAGGTATAAGAGCTATGCCCCTATTAATGAAATTTCATCCAGACTATATAGAGATGGAGATACAGTGATAGCGGAGATATATGCGGCCATTTTCGGAATATTTTGAAACCATCTAAATAGAGATGTGGTTCATTAAGTGGAATGACTTGGTTGCAGTTAGTTCTAGCAATTCAGTGACTCCTAAGGTATCATTATGGCCTATCACATTTAAACATATTTCTTTTCATATTGTACAACTGACTATAGAATTATATCCCCTTCAAAAGAAAAGAATATTTTCTTCTTTTTCTGCTTGTCTGCAGAGAGCAGATCCAGAGAGCAGATCAACATAGGAACTACTGTTTCTTGATCTCTGATCACTTAGTACTCTGTAAATACCAAGTGTTGATGGGAAATATTGCCATCATTTCTAAATGGTCCTTATTTGAGGATTTGTTCCTCAATCATTCACTAATATGTAGGTCAATCCCATTTATTCACTACATTCTGAAGCAAGAAGGTTTCAACAACTTTTTCCTCCTGAATTAAAAATATTCCATGAATGAGGACTTGTCAGAGCGCCTGAGACACGTGGGTTTTCTTTCATTTCTCCAAGGTGCTAGGTATAGAGTGCATTCTCCTACCTCAGCTGAAAAGTACTATGTGCTTTTGCTCTCTAGATCCCATCATGTGGCATTTTAAAGATCTTAACATGAGGTTAAAATGGAAGGTGAAATTCTGTTCCTGCATAACAGCATCTCCAACCTACTGAGGCTTTTGTTTTAAGTAGTCCAGTCTCCCTATTGATAAACTCAAAACAGACAAGCTAAATCTTTTTTATTTCTAGACAATTGAGATCCTACATATATCTCACTATCTCTGTTTCATATTTATCTGCGCCTCTATCTCATAAGTGTTCAACAACAGCCTTCCACATCAGGCACCCTGGACTGGAGGCAACAAGGTAGGAACCACATGATTTTAGGGTTGAGGTTTCATATAGGAGACTGTCAAAGACTATCTCAAAATAACCCAGTTTACCAAAGTGTATCTGATATCAGGGGCTTAGGGCAGCTGTTGCTGATGGTCAGATGTGGATCATACAGCAAATGGAGTCATTTCTGACTTTTAAAAAATACTATAAGCAGCACTGGTGGTGGGTGTTTCTTGGTGGTAAGGAGGTCTCAGAGACAGTTCAGGGTAACTGTGGGTGATCTCTTCCTTGGCTCAACTGTAACCAGAGTGCAGGAACCTTTTGGAAACAGATTAACAGGTTGACACCAGGGGTTTGGGCTCACTGGCAGAAGACAATAACATGTTCTGTAATTAGAGGCCATTCAAAGAGTTGCAGGACACCTATTAAGGAGTAAGGTACTGCCAGAAAAAAAAAAGTGCTCCAGGGTGATAAAGACATGGGTTCACCTGCAGGCTCGTTCTCTGCTGACCTGGTGGACATAATGGAGGTAAATGGTATTCTGGAGACTATTTAATGAGGTTGTAAACTCCTATGATCAAAGGAGTTTCAAACTTTGTGGAAGATTATATGTAAGCAGAGGAGGGATTGCTAGCTGCTTCCATGAACAGTTATTGTGAAGTTTTTCTACTATGAGGACCTGGATCCTGCTTTACTCTCTGGATGTGTAAATGGTGAAGGAAATTGGAATAAGTGTCACAGGCATATTGCAGGGCCAGGGTAATGAAGTGACTGAAGGTGTCACATGAGAGACAGAGACATGAGTCATAGGGGGAAGCAGAATGGTAGGTGAGCAAGAAGAAGATACAACAAAAAATGAAGGAGATGGTCGGAACTAGATAGAGCAATACTGAGAGACAATGAGAAGGAGAATGGAGAAAGAGAGATAGAGACAGAGAGAGAGGAGGGGGAGGTAATAGTGTAGAGCTGCAGCACCTCACCTGCCCCTGGATTTCCTGGCAGGTCCTGTTCCCCTGCAGTTTTCCCATCACACTGACATAGGCTTGTAGTTCTTTACCAACAGCTCAGTGGATGCAGTTGACCTATGCATCTGAAGCTGATGCTTGAATTTTTAGGAATTCACATTTTAAGCAACAGCTGTTACTAAATGTTAAAGCTAATTATATTACATTTAATATATGTAATATAAAAAATTATATTAAATACAAGAGTTGTGAAACTCCAACAGTTGGGAGCTAGAGAGATGGTGTGCAGGTTAAGTGCACTGGCTGCTCTTGCAAAAGATCCAGGTTTGGTTCCCACCACCTACACGGTGGCTCACAATCACTTGTCACTCTAATTTTAAGGGATCTGATCTCCATGGGCAGCAGGGATGTATGTGGTACACACACACACACACACACACACACACACACACACACACACACACACACTTAGATAATGTTCAAAGAAGTTTTTAAAGAATCCTGATCAGGTACCACCATAAATGACCCTGAACATTGTCTGCTCTTTCATTGTCCTCCATGTGTGGTAAAGATGAGGTAGGATCCGCTTATTGTCCTCTCAGTTTTGTGTTAGTAATACCACAGAGATGGCTGTCAACTCTGTGTGGAAATTAGTATATGCTACATATCATGGCATTTGTAGAACTGCTTACTAAATATTGATCAGCAACCTAATGACATTTACCTGTTCATATGCAAAGGATGTACCTACAATAAAGTTGTTTGTGCAGTAGGTATTCAAATGCTTTGTAACTAGAATATTCTCTAGTGCTTCATCCTTCTCTTTCTGGTACCAAGGCTCTAAAAAGGAACCATTGATCCACTGTTGGCTTCAAACAGCCCTGGGCTTAGATAAGAGGGATGAGGGTTGCGACAACTGTTAAATGAAATATTAAAGTCCAAGGTGATGATGTATTAGAGACAGAGACTAAAGTAAGTACAGCAAGGCCTTATGGGTAAGAACAGGTGGGGTGGATGATGGGGAAGGAATCAAAATGTAGCCTCAGCTTAGATGATGGAATACACTTGGGGAATGTGGGAATCATGTGATCACTCTTAGGGATTAAACACACAAATACAAGGACCTCCTTAGTACATAAGGCAAGTTAGTTGTGAAGGGACTTGGAAGCCTGGGAGTAAGGACAGGAACGTCCAAGTGCAGATTAAATCACAGAGAGACAAGTAAAGAACCAGACATTATGCATAGGGATTTACTGCCTGTGAGAGCTTAAACTTAACCAGCCTAAACCAGTTCTTGCTGGATTCATAGAGTGGAAATAATATCTTACAGCTACAATTAATGAATTAATTAATCAACCAATAATGAATTGCTCTCTCTCTCTCTCTCTCTCTCTCTCTCTCTCTGTGTGTGTGTGTGTGTGTGTGTGTGTGTGTGTGTGTGTGTAGCACAGGTGTTGAGTTCAGAGGACAACTTGCAGGAGTTGGTTCTCTCCTATGTGGAGTGAATGCAGTTGGCAGGTTAGCCACAAGCACTTTTACCTGCTGAGCCATCTCAGAGGCCCACAAAAAGAATGTGATTAATATCCTGTGAGGATTATTTTCTATTAGTTGAGATTCCATTGAGTGCTGTACTTACCGTCCATCTATAACATGGATCTCTTACCCTGTGTTTATATCTAAGAGTTAGGATGAATTGCACAGCTCACAGTGTGTGAATCTAGATTGACTTGTTAGTATAAATATGGAGATGTGTTTCTTAGCTGATGAGCAACACACAAGGTCTTCCCCGTCCTGCCTCCCAAGACACCAAGCCCACACACCTTTTGCCTTCACTCTTCCTTTCCTCCACACTTGTTTTTGAGTCATTCTGAGTCTCTAGGGATGGATGACAGTCTGCCTTGAGAGCATCTTGCAGAAACAGCGTTGACCACTGTGGTCAACGCTGCTTTCAGTCAATTGCTTACTGTCCTGAAGAAAACAGTAACCAGGAGACAGGGAGATCCCAGCCAACAGGACAGGCGTCTTATGTCTGACAAGGAAGCTTTGCACAGGGAGTTGGCAGAATACTGCTGTAAGAGGGTCTATCAGCCATGTTCATCAGGCTGGGGGCACTTGGGGTTCAGTTCAGCAGAACCTTGTTTGTTTGCTCCTGACAGGGTATTTTATTTTAAAAAAGGATTAAACAAGTTGTGGGGAAAAGTGAAAACTTCTGTGGTAGAGTTAGACATGTAGTCTGCTCCCTCCAGACCAGAAGCATACCTGTTAACTAACTGTGCAAGCTCATTTCCTCTCTGTGGTGCACAACTAGACAACTAGATTTTGTTATCCAGAATTCTTTGCAGTTGCTCAAGTTCCAGTTCCAATCAAGAGGATTTGAGTAGGAATGCTATGTGATTCCCCCTGCTAATTCCTACGAATTGTTCATGTGAACTTGGAAACCACATACTGAAGAAGGCAGGAAACCAAAGTGGAAAGGGTTGAGCCTGTTCTGCAGGCAGGCTGCCTACAATGATCAGTTGTTCCAAGCATTCACTTAGTGAGAAGAAATGTGTTTCAAATGTTTAAACACCTAGTTTCTATGCCATGTAACCCACCCGAAAAGAAGTCAAGGTTCAAATTTTAAGGCAACAACTGCTATGTTATTAGCTTCTTTCTCAAATATGAGGAGAATGCCATCAATTTATCTGAGGTAAAATATGTAATGTGATATTAGATAAAGAAAATCCTGTAAATGAAAAATAATTTCATTTGAGAACACAGAAAAGTCCATTTCTGACTGAAGCCACCAACTGACTCTAGCAAAGTAGATAAGAGTCAAGTCTAGATAAGACTCCTCATATCAGGTGAGGAGAGTATTTGATGCTATTAGCTTAATACCTTATAGAAATCGATCACAGAAGAACTATAAACATATGATCATGTCAACCTACAGAAAGGAAGCATTAAATGAGAAAAAACATTGTGATGTGTAATGAAACTGAAGATAGGTGGTAAAAAGTTCTTTATTGTGTGATAAAGAGATATAACAAAAACTACATAACGCCTGCCACCTGTGAATGTGGAGGCGGACAGACTTTTTTAGAATCGAGACAAGCCACACTCACAGCTTCTCACTTATATGGCTCTGAAGTTTCTAACTATTACACTGAGACTCAAAAGCAAGTCAGGAACTTAAAGCTTGGAAGCAGAGCTGACCAGCCAGTCAGTGGATGAACAACATCAGAAGAAGTTACTTAGATTAGGATGCGAGTTCTTCATAAAGTTAAATTTATGCATTTGATGTAATTATGATTAAAAATGGATTTATTGGCAGAATTAAACAAGATCAATCAATACTGAAAAAAGGGATAAAGGAAAATCGAGACTGCCCTAAGGAAGAAGAGTACAGAGAAGATGAATGTATTCTGTGATGTCTGGGGATGGAGAAATGGCTCAGCTGTCAAGAGTCCGTGCTGCCCTTATAGTTCCCAGAGTCTACACTGGGCAACTCACAACTGATGTAGCTCCAACTACAGGAGATGTGAAACTCACTTCCCCATGGCACCTGTGCTTATGTGCACAGACTAGTACTTATACACACATACATATTTTTTAATCAAAAATTAAATTAAAAAGATCCCTTAGTTTAAGCACTCAGATTAGATTAGATTAAAACAGGTCCATACAAAAATCACCCAGTGCTAGCACAACATACATATTCTCACGTGGAATGCAATGCTGAAATATTAGATAATAAGGACAAAGGATTTGGCCAACAACACTAGATGATATGTTATCTTTATAGAAGATTATAAAAGTTAATTCTAATCTCAAATTACATATAAAACAAAACTCTGGATAAAGGCCCATATATCAAAGCATATCTGTAAGCTTTAAGTAGACTTCCTTCACCATACTGAAGTTAGTAAACATCATGACACAAAGCAAAAGTCATGTTCCAAGCAAATCATGGGATTGAGTTAAATTTAAACTCAGATGTTTTGTGCATATTCATGATATCAAAAGAATATTTTGGTGAAACCACATAATTTTGAAGCATGTTCACAATGAATGTAAACCTATTAAAATTAGTCATAAATATAAATATATATAGATAGATATAATATATAAATATATATAATATATACATATTGTATGTAATATGTGTATATGATATATACATATATTATATGTATATAATCAGCAAAGTCAATCAGGAAAAGTAAGAACCAGTCATAGATACAGAAGTTGAGTAGGAGATGCAACAATAGGAAACTTGAACAGAAAATTACTGGTAGGACAACAGAAAATAAAAATAAAAATAAGTCACACACATTTGAAAGCAAGATTAATCTTCAAATAACTGAAATCAGGTAATGAAATCAAAAATCCAGATATGACCTTTCTATTTCACTTCTCAGTTTTGCTGACCTACAGCCTTGTCCCCTCAACAGAATCTCATGTTAGACAGCCCTGTTGTATCAACAACTATAACTTAGCAGACTCCTGGGTAAGTTCTTGCTGAGGTCTGAACAACAAGGCCTAAGACTATAGCAGCAGGTCTCAGTGTGGATGCAATCACCTGGGATGTCTTAAAATCGCCATTGCAGATGCCTGCTGCAGAAAAATGGAGTTCCATCTACATACATCCAAAGCTCTCTAGATGATTCTGCTATGTATCCACACAAGAAAGTTTCATGATAGGAAGATATTCAGAAAGGTGTGGGTAGAACATGTAGTCATTGAGTGAGCATCAGAGACTCTCCTATATAGACTTCAATGTCATCAGATGTAGTCA